>KZ451950.1:224784-260740 GCA_002786265.1 Apostasia shenzhenica | reverse complement strand
TAGAATGATTAAAAATTTTTATTTATTATTATTATTGTTGTTTTTTAAATTAGTATCATTTTGGTCCTGATTTAGTCCTCGCGCCAAACAGGGCCTAAAATCAATTTTATTTCATATCCAACACACCTCTCAATATTAAAATAAATTTTTTTCCCATCAATTTTATAAAATAAAATATTTTCTCTTTTCTTATTCAAATTTAATTTCCAACTAAACAAGCCAAGGGGATAGCAGAATGATAAAGTTTTTATTTTACATTTTTTTAATGAAAAATTTAATTTCACATTATATGGCTGTTAAATTTTATATTATATATAAATCTTAATACTGAAATTTTATTATATATAAATGCTAAAATTTAAGCATACTTTTTTTTATATTTTTTTAAATAAAAGTTTAATTTTAAATTAAATGGCGATTGAATTTTATATTATATACAAATCTTAATACTAAAATTTTATTATATATATATATTTTAATACTAAAATTTAATCATACTTTTTATTTTATATTTTTTAAATAAAAAGTTTAATTTCACATTAACTGTTGAATTTTATATTACATACAAATCTTAATACTAAAATTTTATTATATATATATCTTAATACTAAAATTTAAGCATATTTTTTATTTTATATTTTTTTAAATAAAAAATTTAATTTCATATTAGATGACAGTTGAACTTTAATTTTTTATAGCGGCTCACCTTTTAAATTCCCATAAAAGTTTTTTGACTATTTTATTAAAGCAGTTAAACTGTCCGACGAAGTGAATCATCATTAAACTGTCCGACGAACTTTAATCAAATTCTCATCAAATTTATTATCCAATAATACTAAAATTCCCATAGAAGTGAATCATCATCAAATTGGAATGTGAGATATAATTTTTTTTTTTTTTTTGACAGTTCTCATATCCAAATATGGTGGAACTGGTTGAGGAATTGGGAGTGGAGATGGAGGCAGCTTCAAAAATGTCCTTCTCAGTGAGCTTAGAGAAGGGTAAAGGCTATGAGTGGGGAAGCAGAGATGGATTGGCTGGTCTGTTTGCTCAAAGAAGCAACTTCATTAATCCTTATTTCTGGCATTTGCTTCAAGAAATATTCAGGTTTAAGAAGGATGTTATAAAGTAAGTCCTCTTATATTAATATCATAATGTTAGCTAAAAATATTATTTATGTAAATTATTTTTATTGCGGTAGCGCTATCGTGCGTGTTGCATCACCGACAAATTTCAATCACCCCCCCTGCCCCCCCCGCCCCGAGAAACTGAGTAATCATAGCAATTAGCTATCATGAGATTTACTGATGTATGATTCAATTTGACTACTGCTGACGGAGAAATTCGAAGTCCTGGGAATGAGTGGCGCGCAATAGATTTTCTGGTAAAAAGAAGTTAGTCAAGAACAATAGAGGTTTTTCACTTGGAGGCAAAGAAAACAAGAGATCTCTTGTATTCACTGATGAGCGAAGAAGAAAAAGGTTTCATTTGAACTAAGGCAATTACAAGAGCTCATGGTCTCAATGGCTTAGCGTAAAAAAATATTGTCTACGAAGATTTGACGAGTATTTGTAGGGGTTGAGACGGGCCTCTCATAGCTTTAAAATGCATCAATAATGATGTTCAGTTCTTTTTTTCATATATACTTAAAACATCTTCTTCTTTAATTTTTTTATGTGAGATTAAATACTGTATTTGTCTGTATAGGGTATTTTTGAGCAAGTATGATTCGACTTGATTTAACTCAAAAATTTATTAAAAATAAAAATTACGCATTCGAATCAAAATGGATAGGATATTTGCTGCTAAAATCAAGCCCTAGAATTTGGAATGTCTAAATTCATGAGAATTCAGAGGTAAAGTTTGGGTGAGTTTTTGGCTTGAAAATTGGTAATCGCTCGATATTTGAATTATTATTTAGTTTAAATTAAACTCAATTTGAGTTTGAGCTGCGAGTCACGGTCAATAGGATGATGAGCTATATTTGAGCCAAGCCTTGATCTGCTGCGAGCAATCCATAACACAGAGTCAAGGCCCTGTAAATTTAAACGAGTTGTCGGTTTATTTAAACCTCGGGGAGAAATTTGACAGTAATATAAGCTTATTGGAGTAAAATGAGGTTATTGGACTTGAGTAATATGAGCTTGTTGCAGAAATGAGGATGCTAAGGTAGATGTGTGGATATACACGAAAGGATAGAATGAGAAATGAGTATATCCAAAAAAAAATTGGTATTGCACCAAATGAGAATAAACTTAGAGAAAATCAGCTTAGATGATTTGGACATATAAATCGTAGGCATCATTGAAGTTCCAGTTAGAAAAATTGAGTTATTGAATTTTGCCCATGTACAAAGAAAAAGAGAAAGACCAAAGAAGATATGACAAAAACTACAAGGAGTAATCTTAATTACTTAGGCTTAAATAAGAATTTAGTAACTCATAGAACGCAATGGAAATAAAGAATTCATGTAGCCGACCCCACCTAGTGGGATTAAGGCTTGGTTGTTTTTGTTGTATGAGCTTATTAGAGCGGTGGAAAAGCTCATCAAAATAATACCCCATTCTGTTTCTTTTGCCGCGAGATATTCTAACACTCCAAGCGTCAACTGTACCTTTTGAATCAGCCTTTTCAACCACAGGAAGAATAATAGGAGACTACAGAAGTAGTTTGTCTGCTGCAACCCTTTGCATACTTATTTATCTACAAGATTGGTTTGCTGTCGAGTAACAAAGAGGTAATAGTACAGAAGAATTCTTTGTAATTATAACGAATATTTTTTTAATGCGAAATATTTATACAAATTAAAATTATTTTATTATAAAAATTTCATTAATATTAATAATATTTTTTAGAATTTTTTTCCTTATTTTATGTTAATTTTTTCAAAAATATTAAAAATATTAAATATTTTTTTTATAAAATACATAGAAATATATATTTTTTAATTAATTATACTGAAACTTGACCTAAATACATGAATTCGAATCGGACTCAGACCGGATCTAAGCTAGGCTAATCGGTTCTGGATCCGGTCCGAAACCGGTTGGAACCGGACCGGTTAGCAGGTTGACCGAACCCGCTCAGCTCGAACCTGAATCGTTCTCACCCCTGAACTGGGAGTTTTATTTTCTTCATCTTCTATTTCTCCGTTTAAATCCTCCGTCGCGACTGCCTTACGTGAGCTCTCGGTGAAGAAGGCTCTTCTTCATTGCCTCCTGCACCTTCGTTATCTCAGGTTCCCTGCTCCTTCCTCTTCGAGAACTTCCTACCTGATATAGTTTCTTTCTCCTGTTCATCTGCTCCATTTTGAACCATGATGTTTGTTTTTTCGCACATTAGCCGAAGAAAAGGTCCGAGGATGAAGAGCCGCTTGTTGAGTTCCCACGGACGCGACTGCCTCAGCATTGATTCTGTCGGAGAAACTGGGAGGTTCTTCTTAAAGCGCTCCTTCTCCTGAGACGGTTCCTTCAGCAGATCCGTAAGATCTTCTTGATCCCTCATTACGGTTGAAGAAGATAGCTCTAGCTCTAAGGAGGCTAGAAGCACTGTGATTCTATTCCTGATGTCTTTATCACATTTCTGTGAGATAAAGGGGCTACTCTCGCCAGGTATTCAGCAGAGATTCATCTTTTTAGCCTTGTCCTTCTCTGCATTCTCTGCAATTGTCAGCAATTTCTCGACTTCTATATTCTGTTTCTTCTTTGCTGAGGTTGAATCCATGCTAGTTCGTCTCTTCAAAGGAAACCCCCTCAAAGCTTACATCTTGCACACAATGTTTTAAAGGAGACTTAACCAAAATCAAGAAAGCAAAATTGTAGAAAAAATTCGTTTACTTCCTTAAGCTATTCAAAGGTTTGCACCACCCTCCACGCAGCTAGTTCCTGTTGGCTATGATCGGTTTTAGCCCACATGAAATGTTGCACCTCATGCTTGGGGGAAATGTTAAATAAGAGATCTCTCTTCAGTCTCACCTGTACATGTGGCGAGCTGCAGAAAATAATCAATAATCAAAGTCAAAGAAAAATGTTCCATAGCCAGTTTCGATAGCATTTATTGAACAAGAAATTCTCCTCAAGTATTCGAATAATACCTGGCCTTCGACAAGGAGACCCAAACCGACTCTTCAGCCATCCGAAGGTTGGTCCCCCAGTGATCAATTATTGCTTCATCAGACAACAAAGGACAAGGGAATAAATGTCACTTTTTGCATTCATTGGTACCGAAATATCAATTCTCCTACTTTTGACTATAAATAGCACAAAACTCAATGACTTTGGGTTGCCCGAGGCCTTCTTTTAGTGCCTAAACTTTGTTCTTCAATACTGTAGTGCATCTTCAAGCTATGAACACACGTGATGTAGTTTTTCCCAATTTTGTTTTCCACTTAAAATGATCTCTCATTCTTCATCATTCTTATCTCTTGCTGTCCATTCCCACTCATTCCCATCCATCAAATAATTGTTGATGAAAATCTACGTCAGTAGTTATCAACGTAAACTATTTACCCACTTTGGTGCCTATGTTAGGTCACACTTTTTGTCATTTTTCTTTTTGATGTTCTATTTTTGTATATTTTTGTTATGTTTATTGTATGAGACAAATAAAGTGTAATTTTGAAGGTACCTTGAGGTGCATGAGGGCAACCATAACTTGGACTGCAATGAAACCTTGGAGCTCTTCATTAAATCTCATGGATATTCAGGGTTATTCCAGAAAGCTTATCTTGTGAGATTATTAAGTAGTTTGATAAAAAAAAACACAATCATTGTAGTTAATACACTATGATGAAGTACTTTTTCCTCTCATTACTTTTTTTGCTGTACAACAGATCCCAATTTGTGCTTCTATCTGGTCTTGTTCTTCAGGAGTGATGAATTTCTCTGCTTATTCTGTTCTATCATATTTACGGAATCATCATCTTTTACAGGTTTATTTTAACTCTGTGTTCTCTTTGTTTCATTTACTCAAACAAAAAGGATTTTTTCTTGAAATTGTTATTGGTGATATTCAAATGAATAAGCTGTTATAAAGATCCAAATCTTTAGTAAAATGATGATCATCGATGCCCTCATCTTGAAATCATCTGTGTTTCATACAGCATATGATGTTAATTCTAGCTTCCATATATAACAAGATTCATTATAGTTTCATTTCTTAATCAGCTTTTCTAGTTTCGTGACCATCAAAAGCAGCATTCTGTGATGGTCGAATTTGTTGACAATGACTTTCACTGAATCATTTGTACTAACCTAACAAATTGCTGGTTTATTGGTAATTTGCTTTTAGCTTTTCTGTCAACACCAATGGCTGACCATTAAAGGCCGCTCGAAGAACTACATTGATAAAGTAAATTCCCTTCTTTAAATTTCATTTGTTTTGAGCTTTCAGTAACTGTAGTTCTAGTATTCGACTTCCTCCATCATCCTTTCTTGTCGATTGGCTTTTGGCAATTGCAATTTTTTTTTTCAGATAAGAACAGAGCTAGAGAGAAGGTCTTGTGTCATTAAATTGGGTTCTGAAGTGAAATTGGTGTCCAGTGCTGAGAAAGGTAAGCTTTATACTTTTCTATGGTTAAAAAGATTAAGATAAATGATCTTATGTTAAAACAACTGTAAGCTTTTCTTTGGCATTTAGTTCTTGTATCTAAAAGATGACTTCTTTTGATGTACAAGTAAGTTTGGCGATATTTTGGTAAGACTTGATCTTCTTTTGTTTGCTTTTGTTATAAAATGTTGTTTATAGAATCAGCATCATTGAGGGTGCCATCTTAGTTTTGTAAGTCGAGTTTGTGAATTCCTCTATATCGCTTGTGATAGGTTAGAGTGATGTCGATTTCTGTATCGTTGTATGAGATGTTTCGATAGGACCTTGGGACTCTTTGGGGAATGGAATTTGAGGGTGTGATTCGGCCACTTGCAAAGCACCCATGTTAATTGTTTGCAATGGGTACTGTAACCCTCAAGTCAGTGAGGATTAAGAGATTAGGAGTCCAGTGATAATTGGAAGTGCAGTTTTATGTGGATAGAGTTAAAAGAATGAGGTCAGTGAAGTGTCAATAGATAAGAGTGTAGTTTTATTTCATAAAGAGTTTGGATGGTAGAAGGTTACCCTTCCTCCTTTGTGTTGGAGGTATTTGTAGGCTTTCAAGAGTAACAATGTGATGTCTCCCTTTCGAGACACCACACGAACACACTTAAATCATAGGGAAGATTAAACATAAAAACTTTTAACTCAAACAACGGAAGCAGTATTATTAAAATAACAACTGATACAATAAACATCATGTTTAACACATAATTATTTAAACACAAACCATAATTTACATCTAGCTTATGCAGTAAGAAAAAGCTCAAACTGGAAACAAAACTCCTTTGATTCAGTGTTCGTAAACCTCCTGTGTGCCTCATTCTTCACCAGTACCTGCCAATAAAGGCATTAGTCCACTAACTCAAGGACTGAGTAGGCAATAAGCACTAACTTGCTAAGTAAAAACTATCACAAGCAAACATACATCATACTTTCTTATCAGCATGAATAATAAATAATCAAGACAATTTAACAGTCATAATATAAATGCTGATGTCACATTAACATGCAAAATCAATAATACGCTGTAAATCCTTTTTATTCTTTATACTTTTATCTTTTGGGCCCCGGTTTCTTGGTCTACGTCACAACTGCCTCTTTTTCATCATCACATATACATAGGATCCTTGGCAACTCCTAAAACATCTAGAGGAGTGTCACATAACATATAACCATCACATCTTGGCAACCATCCCCAATATTTGGGCAGGTTATCAATCACATCTGGCATTGGCATGGCTCGAGCATAGGCAGGGACATAAACACGTCAAGAAACCCTTTTTAATACATTGTCGAACTTAAAACATATCTTTATAATCACATCTAGTTGTTCCAAGTCCGCAGATCATATTTTGCCTTTTGACTTGATAAACAACTCAATTAAATATATCATCTTACTCTTAACATTCTTATACATTTATTCCACATAGAAATCAATATTCCATTTCACATATGGCTTAATCAGAATCATGCATAAACGAAACATATGACATATTTTGAGCAGTAATAATAATTCATGTAACATGAATTCAACCATAAAACAAGCATTTAACAATACGTAACATTTATACTTCAACATAACACATAAAATCACATATATCACATTAATTGATTAATTTGCATATTTAGTTTAATAATCAACTTAGAACTCTTGCCTACCTCTTATACGTCATTTTGATCGCTCGATATCAACCGGAGAAAATATGAAGAAATAGGACGAGGAAAAACCCTGCTTGATTCCTTTCCTCCTTCCCTTCTTCTGCTGGCAGCTACCGTTGCTGCTGGGCGCTGCTTGGCTCGGCGGAACAGCGAGGCGGAGACGGGCGCACGGAGACGACGCGGAACGTGCGAAACAGAGAGGGAGAAACCGAAAGGGAAAGAGAGAAATCCTTTCTTTCTCTCACCTGGCGCGGGCGACACGCGGAAGAAGGGGGCGGCACGGGCGAAAGCGGTTCCACGACAGAGTTATCTGATTTGGCACAATTGCAATTTGGTCCCTCTGTCTTCCTTCTCTCAAAAATAGGTTAAAACATATTTCTTTTGAGTCCAAAATAATTTCAATTTTTAAAACTCCAAATCTTTATTCTTTGGTCATCACAAACAATCACCTATCCCCAATAAGGTTGGAGGCACGAAATCTGAAGGAAGATCCTTGACAGTCCCCCTTTGCCCTCCACTAATTGGATTGTTTATAGAATGGTGTGGGTGATGAAAAGGCGTAAATGGTAGTGTAAATGTTATCCTTTATTGAACCTTGCCTGGGAGTCTATGAAGTGGATTTTTGGAATGGTTTAGTTGCTCGCAATAATCACATGACATTATGGCTCATCAATGCTCACAATACTTGTTAAAGTTGATTGGACATAATATTTATTAGTTACATATCTCAGGTAGATCTAAACTGTCGGGTGATGTTGATGTTTTGTCATGGAGACCGCTAGTTTCTCGACCTGAGTTGATAATGTGATTTGAGCCCTAAGGTTGTAGTTAATGAGGCTAGAGGGTTGGACATGTTGGATTGTTGTTGTGATTTTGATGCCAAAGTGTTTGACGTCGAGATGTTGGACCTCAGGGACCAATGATTTTGAGCATCTCAGCTGGCTTGTTGAGGATGCTGTCTAGCTTGTCAATTTTGACATGTGTGGCAAAGATGATGTCATTCTTATGATAAATTAATCCGATAGGGATTTTGATATGGTGGTGTGTAGAATCCTACTAGGAACTCTCTTAACTTCCACTTAACTTTCTTTGTAGTTGACCCCAACAGTTTTCTTTGGCCTGACATCAAGAATTTCATGAATGATCATCAAGTCTTTTGGATGTGGCTTGCTTGTCAATTAGGTCAATATGGCTCCTTTTTTATGGTTTAGGAAGAGATGAAGCTAGAACGAATGTTGTGTCCCTCTAGTTTGGCTAGTTGTTTTCTATGATCCAATTGTTGCTCCAATGTTGTTAGTTGCATCAATAGTTGCATAAATCTAGGAAGTCTTGAAATTAGTTTGTGCTCATGAGACTATAATGAGTGAGCAGAGCTTGCAAAATCAATTTTTGTCATAATTGTAGTGGTACTTTAATACTATGACATATCCCATTGGCAGTCTGGATCTGTGGCCACTTTCTTGAGGTTCTCAGGCGTGGTAATTTTGAGTCTCGAGGGGAGTTATAAAGTCAAGACCTCCTATTGTCTAAATAAGTGGCATCATTAGCTCGTTTACTCAATTCCCAAAGGAAGAATAATCTTCTGTTCATGTACTTTTGAGCTGCATTGAAGATCTCAATCAATCTAATATTACAAAGTGTTGGTGAGGTGTTCAACGAAAGTGGATCACAAGATTCGAGCCATTGAGTTGAGCTGATGTGTTTGGAGCCAATTAGGAAGAATTACAAAACACAGTCATACTCTGACCTCAAGTGGACCGTCCTCATGATGTTGAAGTGCTTGACATTGAAGCTGTGGACCTTGTGGACTATTGCTTGTCTTAAGAAAGTCTAGCTGATGAGTTGACAATCAATAACAACAGCAACAATAACCATGCTTTTATCCCACTAGGTGGGGCCTACTATATGGATCATTTGTTTTCATTTTGACTTTATCAAATAACAAATTCTCATTTTGCTTTAAGTATGTAAGATCATTTTCTTATAGTTTCTCGCTAAGCCTTTTTTGGCATTATTCTTCCTTTTTTTATATGCGCAAGATTCAATAATCTAACTTTTTTTACTGGAGCTATTATCAACTTATTGTTTATATGCCCATATTGTCTAAGTTGATTCTCTCTGAGCTTATTTTCAATGAAGGCTAGTCTAATTTTCTCGTAGATATACTTATTTCTTATCTTATTTTTTGGTATATACTCGCTTATCTATCTTAGTATTCTCATTTTTGTGACACTTATTTTATTTATATATTTGCTTTGTAGACTAGCATTCAGCACTTTATAACATGGCTGGTCTTATAACTATTTTATAAAATTTATTTTTAAGTTTGAGTAGAATTTTTCTATCATACAATATACTAGATGTATTCATTCATTTTTATCCATCTTATTTTGATCCTGCTATAACATCACCATCTATTTTACTATTATTCTATATGATTGATTCAAGATATTTAAACCGCTCCTTTTCTTAATGACTTAAGCATCAATTGTCATCTCCTTAATACAAGTGCCTTTATCTTGACTAAATTTTCACTCTATTGTTTAGTTTTTGATTTATTAAAATAAAAGCTTTTAAGTTCTAAGGTATTTCTCCCTAATTTGAGTTTCGTCTTAACTCTATTTTTAGTCTTTTTTTAACCAGTTCATCTCTAGTCGTATCAACAAGAAAAATGTCATATGCAAAAAGTATACACTAAGATGTTTTTTCTTGAATGTGTCTAGTTAAAACTTCCAAATTAATGCAAAAAAATATGAACTTAAAACTGAATTTTGGTGTAATCCAATTGAAATTGAAAACTTCTTAGTCAAACCCTCCTATATTTAAATACATGTAATATTTTTTTATACATATCCTAAATAATTTAATTATAAATACTGTAAATTATTTTCTTTTTTAAAGCTCTCCAAATCACTTTTCTTAGAACTTTATCATAAGTTTTTTTAAGATCAATAAAGCTAAATATAAATCTTTCTCTGTTTTCCTAAACTTTTTCATTAAACCTCTTAAATGAATACCTTTTATAGTAGATCTACTTGACATAAAATCAAATTGATTCGGTGATTCCCTATTATCATGATATAATTTATGCTCGATCACCTTCCCTTATAGTTTTAAAGTGTTACTTATTAATTTAATTTTTTTATAGTTAATACAATCATGAACATCACTTTTTTTTTTATAAATAGATACCAATGTATTTTTTCTCTATTTATTTGATATTTTTTTAGTTTTCAAAATCATACTAAATAACTTAATGTGCCAAGAAAATCTTTATCTTCTATACATTTTTAAACATCAATTAGAATATCATCCGATCTTATTGGTTTTTAACACTTTATCTTCTTTAAAACCTCTCAAACTTTAGCTTTACTAATGCGCTGAATGTAAAAGTAATTCCTATCCTCTTTTTGGATGTTAAATTTAGTAAGATTAATCATCTTATCACAATTGTCATTAAAAAGTTTTTCAAAGAATTCACCGATGTATGTTGGATATCTTATTTTTTAAAAAGAACTTTTTGAGTCAGCTTATCTTTAATTCATTTTTTTTTGTTTAGGTCTTTTGTTTTGTATCTCTTACTTTGAGAAGTTTGTATCTGTATCTTTCTTCTTTTTTAGTGTTCAAGTTGCTATAGGGATTCTTAAAAGTCACATTATTTACATTACATATTACTTTGTTGGATTCTCGTCCACAACTTTATAATTATCTAAATTCTCTTTATTTTTGCATTTATATCAATTTTGTAACAAAACTTTTTAAATTTTTTCTTGTACTTTTTTTTTCCGCCACCAATTATCTTTATTATTTGGAGATTTTTTTTAATATTCACCCAGTATATTCTTTGCAATCTTATGAATGCAATTTGCAACCCTCAATCACATAAGATCTGCTTTCCTTTCAATATTCTGCTGCACAAGTTCTAGAATACTATTCTTAAATATATTTCTATTCTCATTCTTCATATTCCACTATTGAATATGAGGGCACTATTTTGGCTTACTGTTTTTCTCTTACTCTTCATCTTAAAATGTAAGATCATTTATTGATATTGGTAATCAAATATTCAATTGGAATTATTTTACAATCATCACAATTCAAGTGATCTCGTTGTTCGAAAATAATTAATCTGTGTTCTTGAAAATTTATTCTTATAGGTGATAATTTGCTTATCTCTTTTCTTGAATAAGATATTAACAATAGAAAAAATCATAAGCTAAGGATACCTCCAAAATATTTTTACCCGCATCAGTCTCCCCAAAATCATACCCACCATGAATATTATTAAATTCCTCAGTAATGTTTTCAATATATTCGTTTAGATCTCCTGTAAGAAATAGTCTCTTATCCTAAGGTATCTCTTATACAAACTCTTCTAAGTCATTCCAATTTTTTTTTTATATTCGCATTCAAATTTACTTGGGGGCATATACACTTATAATGTTAATATTCATCCCATTGATAATAATTTTTAAAATTATAATTCTATTTTCATTTCTTTTGACTTCCACTAAATGATTCTTCAAGCTCTTGTTGAGAATTATAGACTCTATTTCTAATTCTATTGTTATCAGAGTACTAAAGTTTAAAATTTATGTTATCAATTTTTCTGGCTTTCTCCTCAGCTTTTTTTCATTTACTGAAGGCATAATATTAATTTTTCTATGAAACATAATATTCACTAGCTCTATTAACTTGCCTGTCGTATTCCAAATTCTTAATCTTATCCTAGTGTCTTGGGCTAGCGTCTTTACCCGCATCTGTTTATGATATAGGAACCCTTGCTCACTTATTACTACACTCAGGAGTTGATGTAACGACGATTGCACACTTTTCATTGTATTCAGGCAATAAAGCGCATCGCTTCCAGGGAATGCTTTGATTTTAGCGCAATTTCCTAAAGGATTTTTGCTTGTTTGTTTGATAAGTTTTATAATGGCTATCAACTACCTAATGCAATCCTACATGTTTCTCATCTGAGACTTGGGACCTAGTAGCGACTAAGGCTTTAATTTTTAATGTTTGTTGCTCGTTGAAGAAAATAAGATTATGGTTTAAAATGCCAGAATATTTTTCTGCTTTATTTCTTTACTTTAGGTTGCTCTGTTTTGGTAACAAACCTTGAAGAGGAATTCTATGATGGGTGCATAATTAGTTTACATGCACCGGATGCTCTGGAACTTCTTGGAAAACAAAAGACCTATGATGAATCAAGAATACTTGGTGCATATCAGTATGTTTACAGGTTTGTTTGTTTTTTTGAAACTTGTTCGAGTCCTTGCCAATTTTATATCTTCTAACATTGTTATCCATGTGCTAATTAAAAAAAGGATATGTTGTACAGGCATTGTGGACTTTGTGAATGTTAGCTATAAGATAATTCAGCCAAAAGAAAATCTTCTTGTGCTCACAGAGAGGAGCATCACGCCCTAAAACTAAACAAGAACAAAACTAAAATTTGACAGTTACGATACCTGATGCCAAAAAAGAAGATATTGTAAAATATAAAGTTTATCTCAGAAATTTAATGGAGAAAATGGAAAGGATTGTGTTTTATTGCCCTTGTTATGAGTTTTTTGGTCTTGTTTGATTATTTGTTTAGTACTTGATTCTTGCTGAGGCGTACTTACAGCATAATTAGAATGATAGTTGCAAGTTTAACTTTTAGTTGTTTTTTGGCGAATATCAACTTTAATCCTTTCTTCAGTGATACATATCTTCACCACGATGAAAACCTGATGCCCAGAAATCCATCAGCATGGAGTTCCTGGAATTTTCTGGGAACTGCAGAAAATGATGTTTGTGTTACATATTGGCTGAATGTTCTTCAGGTATGTGGAGTTTGATTATATTTCTTATTCCATGCTGCCTTTTCCATTGGTAATTAAATATGAAAAACAGATAATAGTTAAAAGTTCTTTTATGTGATTTTTCAGAATCTTGGATCAAACTGCCAACCATTATTTGTAACTCATAATCCACCTTATATTCCAAAGACTAATCTACGTAAGTGGACAACTAGTCGTCCTATCCCCTCAGTTGCAGCCTCAAAAGCCTCTCTTGATTTTGTCCAGATTCAAGGGAAAAGAAGAATCTGGTTTTGTGGATCATATCAAGGTATATATGATATTTTTATATTTTGTGCAAGGGCATTGCATGCATAAATATGCTACGACTACTAAAGATTATTCCAATTTATTCCTTTAATTGGCTTATGTTATATATGTCTGTTTATAATTGGCTAATTTCACATCTTTCAAATGAAGAGAAATTAATGAACAAAGAATTCATATGGGATATGTGCTCCTTGAACAAGTTATCTCGTAGAATAGGTGATTCCCAAAGAGAGTGTTTGGAAAGATGTTGTGGAAGGCATTCCTTGAAGAAAGAGTCCTTTGGGTAGGTGTTTGTTGAAGTCAAAGAAGTTACTTATTCGGAGATTTTTTAGTCTTCAAAATTCCTTGACCATTGTTTAAAGATATGATGAATCATTTTTGACCTGGTTGTTATGGAATATGCCACGTATGATACAGACAGTGGTGCCAGGATATTCCAACCATTCTCTTGTCAAGGAAGTGGCTCGCTGATTCCTTGCCTATAAAGATGATCAATTGATCATTAAGGTGACACATTATTTATAGGCACTAGTTATTGGTATCAGGCACAAAGCAGACAAAGAGGAGGTCTGACGTGCAAAGACATCAAGAAACATTCATAAGACCTAAAGTCTTATTGTGATATCAATAGTTGCAGATCCTTCTATCCTTGATAGGAAGAGTAAGAGGCCATGCATAGAATAAGTCCAATTCCCTTCTTGTAATTCACATGCTTTTAGGTGAAGGATCTTGTGTTGTAAGCCTGCAGAACACTTGGGAATTTGAAATCCCTTCCATCTCACTTTATAGTAAATTTGATTGCTTGGGACATTCATTTGTGGAACCCTTAATACCATATCGGCTAACTTGCAACTAGAGCATTTGGAAGTGTGATTTCTTAGATTTTCTTATCTGTAAGGATCTCCATGTAACCTTTGTTGGGCATCTTTGAAAATCTAAAAGAGATGAAAGATGAACAGTAGAAGCTCAATCTGAAGGCCAGGTTGGTTATTGGGCTGGATCGGATCAGGACCGGTTTGTTGGACTAACTAGTTCTGGACTGGTTCCACATCAGTCCGGAATTGGTTTGTTCTTTCAATTAATAGAATAAATTTTAAAAAATAATAAAATAAATATATATTTTTTATTTTAGAAGAGTAAAAAAATAGACTCCAAATATTATTACTTGACATTTAAACATTACAACATTTTAAGAAAAAAAGTAAAAATTACAAAATGAAGTTCGTTAAGATTTATTACTCATCAAAATTAACTAAAATCTTCTCGTTATTTTGCACTTCTCCTCTGAGCTGTTATCTTTAAATTCGTTTACAAAATTATGCTACTGATTTTTTGACTCTATAGTGAACTAATCCCATAGACAGGTGAGTATTGGAAAGTCGAAGCAGATAAAAAGCTCTGATAGTTTCCAATGATTCTCCCTGTAGTTGAAAAAGCAGACTTTGAAGCAATTGTTAAGGCTTGCATAGCTAATACGTCTTGTTTCATTGCAGTTATCATGGGAAATTGCTTGGTGTAGCTTCTTCACCATGAAAACAAACTCGTATTGTCATAGATCTGAGTTTTAAGGTGGAGGTAGAACTGTAGCTCGCTCAGGCTTGACAGAGCTTTTCTAGTTGTCTATTCTAATGCCCTTTTTTCCTTTTGCTAGGTTTTTTACTTATCCATTGCAGCTCTAAATTTGTCGAAAGTTTCGCATGTCTTCTTCATTGTTGATGCTTCTTATCGTGCCTCATTCGCAGTGTCTACCTTGGTTACTATAAAATATAAAAAATAATTCTTGGAAAGTAGTATACACTGACGATTTTTTGATCATTACTATTACTTTCCAAAAAGTTGGCATACTCGATAAAGAATATGCCGACTACAGTACTCTTTGTCAAGGATCCAGGAAAGAAGAAATGCAATAGAAAGTAGGAATTGTATCCTAATATTTTTTAAAATTTGATTCTATTGCAGAAATAAAAGTGCTTAGTATAAGATCATTCTGAAATTCTACAAAATTTTCAAACATTGAAAAAATATATAATAAAAATATTGGGGAAGTTGGGTAATAATAACCAGGAAATTTCTCTATTGATTCTTTAAAATTTTAAGAAATTCATACATTTTCTTTAAAAATATCCAATCTAAATTCTTCAATTGTAAATGAGTATTGTGAGAAGTAGTAAGAATATTTTCATATAGTAAAACAAACTCTATTAAATGATGCAATGAATTCCACCATATTTCAATTGGTAAATTTGTGTTGCCTGATCTATTTTCATTCACGGTTAATGTGTGAATTACTAATCTAGTTTGTAATATGTTTAATTCTAGAAATTGTTAAATGCTATATTGAAAAAGTCGAAGATACACATAAGTTAATAATATGATATGTATAGCGTACATGAAAAAGAAAACCATTCAAAATAGGTAGTAAAAGTTGAGATAAATAATCAACAGTAACTTTATTATTAGATACATTATCTAACGTAATAGAAACTAATTTATTTTTTTATAATATAATTTACAAATATTAAAAATATACTTATATATAGCTGCACCAATATGAGCCGCAAATCTAAAGAAAAAAAATGTATTTTTGCATCGCTCATTGATCATCGACCTAATGACAAGTAACGATAAGGTAAATCTTACTATTAATACTCGTCCAAATATCAAAGGTTAAGCTCACTTTGCAATTAATAAGTTTTAAATTCCCTACCCATTGGCTGCATAATGAACGGTCAATTGACCATTAAAAAAAACTAGTGGGGCCCGATTACGCTGCACAACACATGGGCTGTGCAGTGTGGGCGGGCCCTGCATTATATATATATATATTAATATAATATATAAAGTGGGCCCCCCACACGGTGCAGCGGGTTGGTTGCACAACGCACAGGCCCACTTGATATATTATATAATATTATATAATATATATGTGCATTGATCAGTTCCAGTTCCATGCAATGGAACCAATCCGGTCCATTATATAGAGCTATAACAGTTTTGGGTTGGTCCAGGCCTACTTGTTCCTATCCTTAATATGCTGGTTTTGGACTGGTCCGGACCAATATTCAATTTGATTTGAATGTAGGCTACTGCTGACAACAATGGCTAGATGGTATTGCCTTCCATGTTATGTTGGACAAAACTTTCTTCCAATGCATATTGTAGAAATTGGGAAGCCTTTATTAAAGGAAGACAATCGAGAATAAAGCTTTTCATATTTTAAAGTTTGTTAATTGATTTAATGTAATTTATACACATATGCAAGTGCACATGTATATCAATTGCAGTAAGATTATTGTTCCCTCGAGGGTAATATTTGCATCATTAGTATTAAAATTAGATGTTCCCATTGTATTATGTAGATAATAAAAAAATTGTAATTATATATATATAGGATGTTGAAAAGATAAAAATTAAATTAAAACTAAAAACTAAGAAAATGTTTTTAAGAAAACTTTATATTTTTTTTGAATTTTTAATATAAGTTAAAATAACCTTAAGACTCATCATTTTGTTTAAGTTATTCATACTTAATTATATCATTAAATAAATGCTTCTAAATTTAGTTAGGGAGTCAAATTAATTATACCTAATCTCTGGTCTCCATTACCAACTAGATTTTTAATTTAAGTTCATAAATCTCAAATCCCTTTGATTAAATTTATAAACAAAGATTGTAAACTTTATAAGCATGAATCACTTTAGACTATCCCAACCTTGCATCACATCTCCATGGCCTACAAGAAAGGAATTATTAAGTTCAATTTCTGGATTTGCTAATGCCTCTCTTGAGTTTATTAACCAATCCTTAACTCAATTAATCGGTGATTGATCAAATAATTGTAAATTTTACTTCAACTTAAGAACCTAAACTAAAATTTAGAACCACTTAATTTCAATTTTACACGTGCATAACTCAAACTAGATCATGGTCTTAGGTGTGGAAATTATTTCTCACCCATTACAATAACATTTAACATTATTTGAAACATAAGAAGATAAAAAATCATAAAATTAATGAAATTTAATCAATAATGAAAGTTAAATCTAGTTAGTTAAAATCTCAGGTTAATTTTTGGCATCGCAGTATCTGCTCTTTTTTTAAGCTTAGATTTGAACATCTTTTCAATACTTTCTCTTGTATTAAATATCACAATGTTTGCCTTGAAATTTAGTTTCAGGACCACTAAATGGCTTTTGCTAGTTCACTCTGTGTCTCCTCAAAACTCCCCTCTAAAATGGATCACACACTCTAAATCAGCCTCTGACTTCACTTTGTGTTCTCCTCTTAAATACAAATTATTTTCATAATTAAAGAATTTTTCTTTTTATTTCACATATAGCTCAAACTTGAACAGAAAAAAATCAACTTTATTTTATATAATACACAAATCTCAACATTAGCAATCAATGCTATTCACATCATATGCCATTATAAGCATAAAAAAAACCTTACTTCATATCATACGTATGTGATGATATATTTTTCCTCTCTAGCTCAAAAATAACCTTCCAACTAAATAGGGTTCAAAGTGTCATCCTTTTGGCAAGTAATCTCAGATTTCTTGAACTTATGTAATCAGAGATTTCACTTAAAGTTGAAAGGCACTGACATATAGTATCATTGGATGCTTGATGTGCTTGAACATGAAGCCTTGAAGTGATATAAGGTCCATATTAGTGATAGTGGATTAGATATAATGGTGAGGCTGACAACCAAGGCCAAGCATTACATGTCTAGAAAGGTAGCTAGCTTGGAGTTCATCTCATAAGATGGGCGGTGGGAATGTGGGGGAGGGATGTTTGTTGGAGTCATCCCACCCCATGAGGAGGGTGATCCAATACTCATGCATTATTGAAAATCCAAGTTGGTATCATCTGGGAAGCAGTATGAAGAGAGAGCTAGCCAAAGCTGTCTTTGAAGAAGTTCTGAGAACAAAAGTTCATCAAGGAGGTGCTCTTCAAGCAGTTTCTTTGAGAGTTGTCCATCGAACAAATTGAAGTTCACAAATGAAGAAGTCATTCTAGCTGATTACCTAGCGTAGTCATCCATGGGTCTTTCTTCTATGTTTTTAGGATACTCACCACATTGAATCCCTATGCTGCTCTCTATTTTCTTTTGTCCTGCAAGGAAAGGCAAGAAGATTTCCATTTCTGTTTCTTTGGTAGGCTGCTGATG
The DNA here is from genome assembly GCA_002786265.1 of Apostasia shenzhenica. NCBI lineage: Eukaryota > Viridiplantae > Streptophyta > Magnoliopsida > Asparagales > Orchidaceae > Apostasia > Apostasia shenzhenica. Next base: position 242,200 of record KZ451950.1, on the reverse strand, counting down.
TTTATCCAACAGAATCATCACTAGTATCAACTTACAAACCCCACAAATGGGTGGGTTTCAGGCTGCCTTTTTCTCAGGGAAGTCAGAGCTTTTTGAGTTGAGATGAAGTTTGGGAAAACACAATTTGACACATTGACATTTTTTGACACCATATGTTCTTTGTGGGTGTTCCTTGTGATAGCACTGAACATGTTGCTTTCTACCAAAGAGCACGGAAAGATGGAACATATGAATCGTGGCTAATCTTTTCACGAAACATGATAATGGAGAAATGTTGTTTTTTCCTTGGAGTTATTATCCTACCTTTCTCTGGCTTTTGGCCACAGTAGACATTTTTAATGAATAGTTTGCTATTTACGTCTATAAGGCACTGTTTGGCTGATATGTTTTGCATTTTTTTTAATCCAGGTTTTATTTATAAACTTAATTTTTTTCAATCATCTTACATTATATGTATTTTCTGCTATGTTAAATACAAACTTGATGTATTAGAAATATGTATTAGCAAAATTACAAATCATCCACGTGAACTTTTCAGGTTATTGCTTCAATGGAGGTGGTCTAAAGGTACATGTGTAACATTAAGGAATTTGACTAGATCACTATAGGTTAAGAATTTGTTTATATTTCAGGCTGGATTACTTGCCGTAAATCATATGCTAGGGAGAGAATTCAAACTTCAGAAAAATCATATGGTGCTTTCTCTGTTGGGAATTGGAGCAAGGTTGATAGTAACTAAGTTTCTTGAAAGTTATGTCTCAACCGGTTCTTTGACGTAAGTGAGATATTTTATTTATTCAGAAGTGAAGGTTTTTCCCCAATTATACAAGATGTTCTTTAACTATGAGATTTTATATGCTTGTCAAATTTGATATAATATGATTGTACTAAGTTACAACATTAAAGAGATTAAGGAGAAAACTAAGAAAATACTTGGGTTATTGTTAAACAGGATCTGAAACGTTTAATCTAAACCATCTACATGTCATTCAAATTGACAGCCATTTGTTCCATGGTCAAAAAATGGCTGGCTAATGGATAATTCTCTCCTTAATCAAATAGACTCCATCCGTCAAAGACACTTCACTTACAGTTTCCTCATGCTAAGTTGACTACTAGTAAAATCAATTTGTTGTCTTTTATCAAAAGAAAAAAAAATCAATTTGTTGTTCATACAATTATATAATATGGTTCGGCGAGAATCTAAGAAAGCACTAGACAATGCAAAGAATATGGCTTTTGAGGATTTATATAAGAAGTTAGACGCTAAAGAAGGAAAGATATTTCATCCAGAATCAAGGGTAAATTTTATGAAACTGTAATAAGACTAGCGATAATATATGGTACTGAATGCTGGCCTGCAAAGAGGAAATATATAAATAAAATAAAAATTATAGAAATGAGGATGCTAAGGTGGATGTGTAGATATAAACAAAAAAGATAGAATGAGAAATGAGTATATCTAAAAGAATATTAGTGTTGCACCAATTGAGGATGAAATTAGAGAAAATCAGCTTAAATGGTTTGGACATATAAATCGTAGGCCGATTGAAGCTCCAGTTAAAAAAATTGAGTTATTGGATCTTGCCCATATATAAAGAGTTAGAGAGAGACCAAAGAAGATATGACAAGAAACTATAATGAGTGATCTTAGTTATTTAGACTTAGATAAGAATTTGGTAATTGGTAGAGCGCAATGAAAACAAAACATTCATGTAGCTGACCCCACCTAGTGGGATTAAGGCTTAGTTGTTGTTGTTATCCATACAATGTCATGCACTTTCATCTAGCCCAATACTGCTGGCACCCCCTCTTGCTTTCCACATCAACTATCTCTTGAATTTGGCAAGTTATCATATCACATAGCTCGAGCATAGACAGGGACATAAATGCGACAAGAAACCTTTTTTAGTTCATTGATGAACTTTGAAACATCATATTAATTTTATTTGGTTGTTTCAAGTTCACAAGTCATAACTTGCCTTTTAATTTGATAAACAACTCAATAGTTCATTAAATATACATCATTATATTCTTTAACATTCACTTGATTTTAATTCTGCATAATGAGTATAAATTATGTGATCTATCCTTCAGATTCTCAATCATGCAAATTAGTCAGAAATCATGCATATAATGCCATATTTCGTAAAATAATAATTTCAGTAATATAAATTGAACTATAAAATAAATATCTAACTAAACATGTCTTTTTAATTCAACCATAACATATAATAACATATAAATTAAATTAAATAATTAACTTTAATTTTAATTTAATAAACAACTTAGAACTCATGCCTACCTCTTATATATTATTTTGAAGACTTGATGAAAGACAAAGAAATAAGTGAAGAGGATTGAACAAGAAATTTTGCTATGCTTCTTCCTCAGTCTTCTTTTTCTGGGCTCGGCGACAACCCTGACGGGCGAAAATAGAGGGCACTAGAGAGAGACGCGAAAGGGGGAGAGACAGAGAGAGAAAACAACAAGCAGAAATTAGGGAAGAGAGAGAGTGCTTGGGACTCACGAGAGATAAGGGAGAGGTGGTGATGCTGCAGCTCTGTTCTTATCCAAGTTATTGGAAAATTACATTTTGGTCCCTTATTTTTCATTCTCTTATAAATTGATTCAAATCCCTTACACTTAACTCCTAATTTATTTAGTTTAAATCCAAAATAGTTTTAATAAATTTTAAATCATATTTTGAGTTACCAACAACTATAAAAATAATCTATTCATAAGCTTAAAGTAATACTTTAACAAAACATCATATCGATATTAAATTTCAAAAACTTGGATATCACACCTTCCCCAAAGAGATTTTTAGAACATTTAATTTGTTTGATTTTTTGTGCAAGTGGAGTTAGGAAGCTAAACTATTGATGAAATTCACTGCAAAAGACTCAATGGATCCAAGTCCAGGTGGGAAACATAACTTCCAAACACCTTATGGGCCTATCGCACTGCCCTGAATAAAATCACAAGGTAAATTCCTTTCTCATTTGCAATGAAGGAAATGGCTTCATTCCCATTGAATTAGAGCATTATTGCCCCCAGATTTAAGCATTTTCTTGGTTCCTTCCCAAAGAGGTTGAACGATGGTAAAGGATGAATGGTGAGTCACGATACATCCACTTGAAACTTCATGAAAACATTAGGGAGGTTGCTTTGCGTAAGCAACAACATGATCACCTACAACAAGGGGGCCAACTTCTAAGCGTTCAAGCAGAGACCTAATGACACATAAGCAAGGCATAAATGACACAACAACAAGGGGCTGGCCTAAAGAGTTCACCTAGAGACCAAATGTCACATATTGGTAAATGCATCCTTGGGACCTATAATGGAAATGATTTGAGAAGGCTCTATCGTTAAAAACCTCTAAGGGTCTACCATGCGTTCCATAAGTCTCAAACAACAACAACAGGGATGTTGCCCAAAGTCAATAGCAATCCCGATAACATGAATTGTTTTACAGTGTATGTATTCTTAGCATTTAAAGCTAAGCGCCTAACTTTGAAGGAGGGTGAATAGGGTGCAATTAAATATTTATGATTTAAATAAATTTTAATTGTAAAATCACTATAATATATTAAATGAAAGTCTATAACAATCGGTAAAGAGAAAAACTGATGGGTGAGAAGTAGAATCGTTTAATTGTGTGTGATAAGGATCAAATGTGAGAAAAATATAAGTGCCATGGATAAGAATGCTCACCTTAATTTGTTGGTTGTTTAGTCCAAACCCAAACCTACATACACTTAGGGCTTCTCAAACTTTAGGTCTAATTACCCAAGATCTCTTTTGCACGTTGAATGCAAAGATGCCTTTAAAATTGATCTTTCCTTGTATGGGCAAGCGTATTCTTATCCTTGGATCTCTTTCCTTGTAAAGAATGAAACTATATCCTCATAACTTTGTGGTTTATCCTTATAAAGAGAAATATTGTGCCTTTTAACCTGGCCTAAACTTCCTTAGTCCCAACGCTACAAAAAGCAGAATATTTAAAATGATATGAACTATTCTTGCAACCAATTATGTTAAAAAGTCTATATAGAGTAATACAGAGGATGGATTCTTTCGTTCGCACACATGTGGAATTTGTAATTGTAAGCTCTACGTGAAATGAATGGAAAATAGTTGAAAGTGGAAGCTCAAAGAAAATTTTCAGTGGTAATATTTCCAAAAATCAGCTACATTTCGTCTTAGGCTTCTTTTATCATGTTTGGTTGAATTCAAATTCAAATTTCAAATTTTAAACATAAAGAGCCTGTTTGGTTTTTATATGATTTTGGTCATGCTAAAAACCAAAATAATTTATTTATTATAAGAAACAAAAAAGTTATATTAAATTATTATTTTTATATTGTACACAACTTTCAATATAAAAAAATCTACTTTATTTCATATCCTACATCATTTTCAATACATTAATCGACTTTATTTTACATCTCTCGCAATTTTTAATACAACTATATTTGTTTTCCATGAAAGTCTTTTCTTTCCTTGAAAGTCAACTAACTTTATCTTTCATTATATGCATATCTCAAGGTAAGCTTACAATTTTCATGGCATGACCAAATTAGTTTCTTTGCCTAACATTCCCTAAGAACCAAAAAAAAAAAAATTTTGAATCTAACAAATCTTGATTGGTGCATATTGCTACTTTTTCATTCTACATAAAAATTGGATCATCTGATTGGATTGGACTATCCCTTATCTCTCTCTCTCTCTCTGTCTCTCTCTTTACCCACACATTGTAATACTTGTACTTACCAGTCTCCTTGTAACTCATGACTTTTGCATCCTCTGCCTCCTCATGCTGTTTCACTTATTTGTTAGGGGGTTTCCGCACTTGTATATTTTTTATTTTTCTTGTTTTTCTTGTTAATAATACATGTTTGATGTGCGACGATCTACCTTGCGTGCGTGAGATCAGCATCCTTCTTCTGTCATTGACTAATTTCCTTGTCAACAAATATTATCATTATATTTGACCTACAGTCAACTGCTCTTATAGGGAGCATTTCATCAAATATAGCTAAATGAAGAGAAGCAATCAATTTATCCAACCGCAACTAGTTTGTGGTTAATGCTTTATTGTTGTTGTTATTTATATCTTGTTTTATTATATGAATATGCAAAATTTAGAAGTCGTCATGTTTGCTAAACTGATCACCTTCATTTCCTATAGATTGCTTGAAGAAGGGGGTGATATTTTTGTTTTCCAAGGTACTAACAAGAGAGCTAATGCAAAATCCACCATCAAAGTCCGTGATCCCTGTTTTTACTGGAAGGTTGATTTTGCTGAACGTGTCATTATAATATTTAAACATGATGGATGATTAGTTATGTGGATATGTACTTTTCTATTACTAACAATTAACAGATAGCTACAGAGGCTGACATAGGCCTTGCAGATGCATATATAAATGGCTATGTTTCCTTTGTTGATGAAAAATATGGTCTACTCAATTTTCTTTTGGTATGGCTAATTTTTGGTGACCTGTTGAACATTTTATTGTTTTATATTCTTTGAACTCTTGTTGTAATGTATTGTTATTCTTTCTTGAGGTACTAATTTCTAACAGAGATATGAAGAATTCTTTCAACAATAATCACAATAAAAGGTTTTTTTTTCTTTCTGTAACTTTTTAGTCACTCCTTTTTTGTCTTTCTAATTGTGAATGGTTTGATGCAGGGGTTGGTGGACACCATTCCTTTTGACTTCTATTGCAGCATCCGCTAAGTACTTCATGAAGCACATCTCAAGGTCAAATAGTCTTTCAAAAGCTCGCCATAACATATCCCTTCATTATGATTTGGTTAGTTGCCAGTGATGATTATCACGTTATTATTGTACGTGGCATTAGTTCTATTTTATGTAAACCAATTTTAATAACTTCTGATCAATTTTCTTATGCCCTATCAAACTTACTTTCTGTCTCTTTTGTAAAAAGTCCTCTTTCAATCATATTGGTTCATCATTTACTTTATGTTGTACATGTTAAAATAACCTAACTTATGTAGTCTTATCTTTAGGTAAATCTTGCTACCACAATATCCCCCACAGTTATTTCTTACTTCTATGGTCTTTAATCTTCCTGTAATCCTTAACAAATATGAATTATTCTTTTTACAACATTGAATGCGGTGATAGATGTATATTCCTTTTTGTCGTTTGAATCAGGCACACGTTCCAATTTTTCATCTTTAACTCGTATATTTGTCAAATTCTCTATTTTTTTTCTGTCCAGAGCAATGAATTCTTCTCTCTGTTCTTAGATGAGACAATGCAATACTCCTGTGCAATTTTTAAGGTGCTTCTGACATTTTGGTTTTTTTTTTCATTTAACCCCAACATGATGTTTTCAATAAAGTGACCTGATCTTCAATTGTAATAAAATTTCGGCAGAATGAAAGTGAAGATTTGCGAGTTGCACAGCTACGAAAAGTCTATATTCTTATTAACAAGGTTAGGTATTGCAACTGTCTATCATCTAAGTAGTAAGTGCATGTTTAAATCCCTTTTTAATGGTCATTTTCCTTTTGTATAATCTAGGCTAAGATTGAAGCAAAGCATGAAATTCTGGAGATTGGATGTGGCTGGGGGTGTCTAGCTATAGAAGTGGTGAAGAGTATAGGATGCAAATATACTGGTATCAGTTTGTCTGTAGAGCAACTGAATTATTCCCAAAGAAGAGTTCGGGAAGCTGGTTTGGAGGTCCATTTCCAGATTTAAGCATTTGAAATCTGTTTTGTGTAATCTTTTGTTATAAAATATCTGGCAAAAATAAGTAGTTTGACTACTCTTTGTTAAATCACTTATGGGCTGCGACTTGTGGTTATATTTCATGTAGGTCTAGGCGTTTTACTCTGTTTTGACTAGACCTTTGTGGTTGAACTTTTTTAACACTCATAGCTATCCGGTAATGGTGCTGTTAATGAAAGTTTTATCTTTTGGTCATTCTTCTCTACTTTTTTCTCTCCTCCTCCTCTTCTCATCTTCGTCTTATTTTCTTCTCTTCCTCCTCTTCTTTTTCTTCTCTTTTCCTCCTCTTCTCTGTTGCCTCCATCTTCTTCTTATTAGGATTTTAAAAGGTCAATATATGTTACATTCGCTTGATATATCACATGGACCAACTAATGACTATGTTTGTAGTTTCTGTTTGATTATACCAGTTAACAACAAAAAATTGAACTCAATGATCTATTGGTAATTAATATAGGTGGGAAAAACCAACGTGAAATGGTTCAACTACTATAGAAATAAGTGAAGTACCACTTATACCACAAGAATCTAATCCATTATTTACGTACTTTATTTGAACGGATGAATAATCTTGTTCCCTATTGAGCATTCTTTTTGGCTTGTTCAGTTCTTCCATTTGCCTTGGTTACTAGGTGCTTTCAAGATATTCTTAGGAAATTTCATATACGCAACAAAGGATTTTATGTGAGAAAGTTTGATTCAAGTTTGTTAGATTGTTATTCTCAGAAAAAAGTTTGTGAGATTGTTTTGCATGTAATTTTTCAGGGCAAAATAACGTTGCTGCTGTGTGATTATAGAAAAATACCAACATCCCAAAAATATGACAGGATTATATCATGGTATTGCTTCTTATCTTTATGTTTTTATTAGAAACAAAGGTATGTTATGTGTTGTTTTATAAAGATGATGCTGCATCATGTTAATGAGATCAATCTCATCTTACAGCGAAATGCTTGAAAATGTTGGTCATGAATATTACGGAGAATTTTTCACTTGCTGCGACAAACACCTGGCAGAGGATGGTTTATGTGTTCTTCAGGTTGATGCTTCTTAACATTGTGAACTCATATTTGCTGTTCCATCTAGCACTTCTAGATGCTCTAGTTGTTGCCATTATGGCTAACCATTTTGTCATTTGTTGACTCCCTCATCTTCTACAGGGCTTTCCTAACTTTGTTTGCTTTGAACCTTTTGCTACGAATGGACCTACTATTGTTTGAAAAACAATTTTCATGATGGCCTTTCGAAGAATTTAAAGTGAAAACACTCTTAGAATTTCAAGAATCTGAAAGACAAGCACATAGGAATACAAATCAAACCCATGAATGCCTGCATTGGGGAACTAGTTTCCACTATTCAGTTGAATAGGATTTTGACTTTCCTAGAGGATGTGTAGAGGATAATAATATTGGAAAAACCAGGACTGGATGGCATGGATGTGCCTTGGTCGAAAAGAAGGTTAGGTTCGACCCATGTGCTGTGACGTCCCGGCTGCCGATACTCGACCTCCATTTTTACAATCTAGGCTGAGCTACTAGCAACCAAGACGTCAGACTTATAATTTTATACAACTTGCAACATATCATTTAAACATCACTTTGCTACTTGCCACAACGTTCTATATCTCACATCATATTTCGTGATTCTTTTAGTGCATTACCTGCTACTAAAAATAGTATGAGTTTGTTAATACAAACTCTGTAGGTAAAACAATATCCAATAATCACAATATAATGAGAATAATCAAAATATGTATAGACACCATGAAAAATGATACAATTAGCATCATGAATACTCAATAACTGTTTACATAAAATAATTACAGAACATGCCTTTCATTAAAATTATCATCATAATCTGAACCCTGAACTCACTTAATTTCGTAATATCATAACATTATTCTGTTTAGTGATGTGGATCTATCATTTTCATACCCTTTCACCTAGAGGCTTTGGCAAAAGTCTCTACAGTTTGTTATCTTAGAAGCCTTAATGGGAGCGACACTTTTGTAACAGTGACTCCATTTAAGGACAACATCCAACGTACACTTCCCGCCCCCGTTGGAATAACGCATTATAGACAACTTTTCGCCCTCATTAGTTTTTGGTATATAAAGTTTCTTAGTACCACATCACCTTACAGATTATCAAATCAAACTCATTTCTATGTTCAAGTAATAGAATATTTGACTTAACTTCACAGTTTCATATTCTCATAACATTAAATTATATATTCATAAACATAATAAACCAATATTAATTTTAGGGGAAAGAATTCGTTTTGACAAAACTTGGAATCCCTTTTTATTTTCTCCTTTTCTTCCTCTTCCTTCTTCTTCTCCTTCTTCTTCTTCTTCTTCTTCTTCTTCTTCTTCTCCTTCTTCTTCTTCTTCTCCTTCTTCACCTTCTTCTTCTTCTTCTTCTTCTCCTTTTTCCTCTTTTTCTTTTCTGTTTCCCAAGAACAGCCGCTGTTGCTCTTGGTTTGGCGGAAAACAAGGGACAAAGGAGGCGGAGAATAGAGGAGAAAAACAGAGAATATTTACAAAGGGATTTAATTAATCCCCTTTCTCTTTTTTTTTTCTTTCTACGTGGCATAGGGGGAGGCATGAGTGCTGGGTGCTGCTTCCTTTTTTTTACGGGAAATTATAATTTAGTCCCCTAATTTCCATATCCTTATAAATAGGTCCAAAAATTATTTATTTTAAGTTTAAAATCATTCATTTTGGATTCAAATCAGTTTTAATCTTTAAAATCATAAATCAAATTCTTGAATGTCATGTGCATTGGCTGGGTGCACAATATAATAAGTGAATTGGTTGTTCTCTTACTATCAGCGTAAGCTTTTAGGAGTGTGTAACATGCTCTAAAGCAAGGTCCCTATAGTTTTCATTTTTAATAGCAAAGAATTAAATGTAACAAGCATAAAAGCAAGGTCCCTATAGTTTTCATTTTTAATAGCAAAGAATTAATTGTAACATGCTCTCAAGCGCAAAGAGAGAGAGAGAGAGTATTGGGTTAATGAGTATCATTTGTTTGTATATTGCACCTAGTGTGGGTCCCAAGGCACTATTCCAAAACCTCGTCACTCTGACTATGGTTGACTATAAATTCAATGAGTACGTCACTCCCACTATTGCTCAACTGGTTTAGTGGCCTTTTAGTGTGCATGCACTTGATGGGCTAAAAATGTCTTGTTGGAGGGGAAGTGGATCCCATGTGAACAGATTCTAAAACGATGGTGAGATTGTTAGAGTGCACATGAGAGTTGCACCACATCTGATAATTATATACAGGTTGTTTTAATATACAATTATTGGCTCTTACCCATGGGCTTAAGCTTTTGGGTTGATTACTATTTATTACTTGCATATAGGGTTCAACTTAGTCCCCAAGTCATTATTCCCCTAACATTGGGTGGGATTGATCTTTTGCATAGATGAGAGAGGGAAATGGTTGGAGAGGACAGCTCAAGTGACTGTGCATGTTTATGGAATTTTACACTTCATTGATGGTAGAATTTAGGGAGAGACCTTATTGTTATCCTCGATCAAATATAAGAATTTAAATGAAGGATTTTCAAAAATATGAACATTTTCGTTATTTGTGTTATAATATATGGATATTAGTAATTTACCCTAATGCAAATATTGCTACTTGCAAGCACTAGCATGTTTGAAAATTTAGAAATATTTGGCCAAATAAATAAAAGATAAAGCTCCAGGCTTTGCTTATTGCTAAAATTTTACTATTTTTTGATATTTTACAAGAAATAAATGTTGCATGATTTTTTTCCTTTAATAAACTTGAGAGAACTTAATAATAAACATTTTTAATCGTAGATTCAATTGAGCGGTTGGTTGAATGCCTTTTTTTTGTGTTTGCAGTGTATTTCAATTCCTGATCAACGATTTGAAGAGTACAGAAGAAGTTCTGACTTTATGAAAGAGTACATTTTCCCTGGCGGTTGTATTCCTTCTTTGAGTAGAATAACCTCCGCTATGGCTTCTTCCTCTAAGCTTTGGTAGGCAATTATATGAATTTTCTCATTTAATTTTACAATAGAAAATCAGTTTATCTGTTTGGCTATTGCCAGCATAATTCTTCTCATCACACAAAAAAAAGTTTTTGTTTTCTTATTAAAGCTTGTAGCTTGCAATTGCTATAATATAGTGTGGAGCACCTGGAAAATATTGGCATACATTACTACCAGACACTGATGCACTGGAGAACTAATCTCCTGTCAAACAAGAGGTACTGATTTTATGATGACTGATATTTATCATCTAAGAGTTTAATTTTATCATATCATCGTCAATACCTTTTCACAACTCAACCCCTCGACCCTTTATGCATGCTTATTGTTATATGCCGTGCAAATCATTTCATAATCTTTAATTAAATAACATCTAACTAAATATCTTCATTATATTATTCTACACAATAGATGTTTTTCACAAGTTCTCAATGAATCCTCATCTGCTCTCAATTGTTGCTTTTATGATCATACTTTATTTTTCAATCATACTATTTGGTCTATATTTATTTCTTATTTCTATCATTTCATGGATCATTAGACATTAACCTCAATATTCACTTTTCTACACCGGTAATATTTTTGTTAGTATTTTTCTTTTGCCCAACTTGATAAATTTTGCGGCAAAGCAAGGCCGCATTTGGTTGGAGCTAAAAAAATCATTAAATTTATCTAAAAATACTTTTATCAATATTTTATATTTATTTCATATCATACATAAAGTTAAATATTAAAAATTAATTTTATTTTATATAATACACAAATTTTAACCTTTAGGTCTGTTTGTTTGTAAGGTTAAATTTAATAAGGTTAAAATTAAACTTAAATAGAGATATTTTTTTATTGAAAGTTGTGAATGATGTGAAATAAAATTAATTATTATGTTGGAATATGTGAGGGATGTGATATAAAGTTAGTTATTATGTTGGAATATGTGAGGATGTGATATAAATTATTATTTTACTAATGTGTGTAGGATGTGAAATAAAGTTAATTTTTAATATTAAATTTTATGTGTGATATGATATGCCTGGTTAAAATTAAACTAGGTTAATTTTCAACGGCCAAACAAGTGGGGCTAAGGGTCTATTTGTTTGTAAGGTTAAATTTAACATGGTTAAAATTAAATTTAAATAGAGATATTTTTTATTAAAAATTGTGAATTATGTGAAATAAAATTAGTTATTATGTTAGGATATGTAAGAGATGTGATATAAAGTTAGTTATTATGTTGGGATATGTGAGAGATGTGATATAAGTTAGTTATTATTTTAATAATGTGTGTAGGATGTGAAATAAAGTTAATTTTTAATATTAAATTTTATGTGTGATGTGATATGTTAGGTTAAAACTAAACCAGGTTAATTTTTAACTTCAAAACAAACGGGGTCTTCTCGTTAACGATGTTAAAACTAACATTTCTTTTCAACATGAGTTTGACCAACCCTAGTGTTTGTCAATCTAATATATCTCATTCTTCTTGTTTCATCGATCCAAGCTTCTCCGTGGCAGTGGTTGGTATAATTTCTGGTATGACATATCTTCTTTCTTTATCTTTTAGAATCTGAATCCGAAGCCCTTTCCCTCGAACTGATTGATTTTCACATTTGCATTGTCCTTCATTTGCTTCACTATTTTGATAAAACAAGCGAAACAGAAAAATTTGCACCAACATCTGTTGTTGTCAATTGAACACTACCCTAGAAAATTATTTACACAATGCAACGAAAATATAAATCAGAAACCACAACAATGCAAGACAACTTGGTGCAAAATCAAAAAATAAAATAAGAAGAAAGAACACCAGGCTTTTTGTGGAAAATCCCAAGATGCAGTGAAAAACACAGCTGCATTAGAAGAGAATTTCATCATTCTTCATGAGTCCAGAAAAAGATTGCAAGAGATTGTGCTCTAATCCTCTCAAACTCCATAATAGTTTGTTATACATGCTCATACAAGACCTAGACATGCAAGTGGTTTTCATAAATAAATCAATCTGGCAAACTCATCCCATGGATATAAGTTGTAGTTACAGCCACATTGGATGGTCTCATCGCATGATGGACAGCCCCATTAATTGCTTATAGTTTTAAACTGCTTATAGTTTTAACAAAACATGACAAGAAACTATAAGAAGTGATCTCAATTACTCAGACTTAAATAAAAATTTGTTAACTGATAGAGCGCAATGAAAACAAAAGATTCATGTAGCCGACCCCACCTAATGGGATTAAGGCTTAATTGTTGTTGTGAAATAAAGTTACTAAAAATTGTGATGAATTTGAAATATTAATAAAATGATAATTTGACTATTTTTGAATATGAACCAAACAAGTCAAAAAAGTAGTAATAAAAGGATAAACTCAAATGTAAATTGAAAACTTGTTTACATGCCTCAAAGATCATTTACTCTGTTTTATTTCTTTTGATTCCTAACTGATGAAAATTCTACAATAATGTAACTATAAGAGCTTAATGGTGTGACTGTAGTACTACTGTTTGATTCACCGTCTTAATTATCCATGATCACTTGTACTTGTGTTTTCTGCAGTAAGATTCTTGCTCTTGGGTTTGATGAGAAGTTCATACGCACATGGGAATACTATTTTCTGTATTGTGCAGCAGGCTTTAAATCACGTACACTTGGAGACTACCAGGTTCGTCTGAGTTTTTAGTTCTTTTTCTCTTATTTTCAACTTTTCTGCTCTGCTAACAACCAATATATGAAATACTTGGATGCAACTTGAATATTTATGACAAGGTTATCGTTAACACTTACTTAAGTTGATATTTCATTTTCTATTCAGCATTCAAACTTCCTATTGCACAACTTCCTTCTTGTCTCTATATGATAACTATTTCCATTCAAACTTCCTATTGCTCAACTTCCTTCTTGTCTCTGTATGATACCTACTCCCGGCAAAATCATTCTTAATGAGGAAGCTTATGGGCTGTTTTCACAAATACAAGTACGTGAATCATGCCTTTGAAAAATAAGCTAATGATGGAAGGTTGGAAAACTACTTCAGTCAATATATGATGATTACTCCATTGGCAGAACTGCCTTTCCCTTTTTGGTAAGAAACCCGAAGGTTCATTGATTTTGTGCATCATAACAATTCTCGGTTTCAAAAATACCATTTTGATCTCTCAATATATGTAAGAGTTAGCATTTAAGTTCTTTTAGTGGAAAGAGTTTCAGGTTTTAGTCAAATACAAGGAAAAATTGTAAAATGTTTTTTGTAATGGTGTTAACACATGGTTCCAGCGCTGTATCATAGCCGTACACGTGGCTCCCAGTTGGCACTAACTTCTTATTTAAATGCTATCATTCTCGCAGGTCCCAAACCTCGGCCATGCGGGTTCGGTCAAATCTCGTCCACGACGATTCAGAATCATCCCCTAGCAACACCGATGACGATGTTCCTTGGCTGCACCTATCGCAGTCGGCGTGGTCTGACTGTGCCGTTTTCAATACAGAACGCTTTTTTTCAGACACGCAAATCAAAGACCCGCATGCTTCGGTCCTCACGGATCCCTAGAAGCAATGCCAAGATCGAAAAGTCAAGCTTTCCTTTCACTACCTTTGGCTCCCCCAATGGCCGACAGCAGCTTGGATTCAGCATTTGTTTACTCTTCTCTTTCGGAAAATTAGGAGGGAGCTGCGTTATCCACCGCCTATAAATACCCTTGAACAGGCTTCAAGGGAGGTGGATAAAAAGGACGGTTGGAAGAGCAGAATCTCTTTTCTATAACCTTTGTATCAAGAGCTTGAGATAAAAGGAAAGCTCTCTCTCTCTCCTCTTTCTCATTTTCTGTACTGGTCTTTTCGACGACCCTCTCCCTTTTTCTAGTGAAATCATTTATCGCTAACCGGTCGATGGACGTAGGGGATTTCTTCCCTGAACCACCTTAAATACCTGCATGCTATTCTGGATGCATATTATTCTCATCTAAGGCTTCAGCCAACAGGCTTAACTCACTGTGTGCCGCCGTCTCTCGGGACACTCCATTTATCTCCTTTCTGGGACCTCCTGTTTCCCACGTCAACATTTTTTAGTGCTTTCATTGAGACTCCGAGAAGATTGTGGCTAGGATGCGCAGAACTAACTCCGCAATCCGCAGTACACACGCAGGTGAACCATCAGTTAGGGCGCCAAGCGATGAGGCTTCCGCTTCAACATCTCGGCGTCGCGCCGGATCTACTTCCTCCAGCGACACTTGTATTTCAGAGTTGCAGGGGATGCTAGCCAACCTCACCGACCTGGGTACTGGTCTCACAACCCAGTAGGTCGTGATTCTCAGGCAGACCCAGCCAGTCTGCGCTGCCATACTGCCGCCTGCACCTCTCCTGTCGGTCGCGGCGGCCCCTGCACCTCTCCCGCAAGTCGCGGCGGCCTCTGCACCTCTCTCGCCGGTCGCGACGGATCATGTTCCTCTCCTGCCAGTCGTGGCGCCTTCTATTCAGTCCTCTGATTCTTCTCAGCTGCCCAGACACCCAGTTCCTCCTCAAAAGGTCCCTCAAAATCCTTTTCTACCATGTCCGCTACGACAACTAACCTTTTTCCCTCCAGCTTTCCCTCCTTTCCTCGCCGAACGCAATCCCCTCTTTGCCGGAGCTCAGACCCTCCTATATGGACCTGACCCTTTTTTTGGCCCGCTGGATAGCAATGCTTTTTTCTCTGATGCCATCCGGCAAGCGCCAGTTCCAGAAGACTTCAGGCCCCGACTTAAGGCCTACAGGGGCACTACTGACCTCCGCGAGCATATTCAGAGGTTCGAGGCCGCTATCCGCTATCGTCAGCCCGACGAGGCCACCAAGTGTCACCTCTTGGCCAATGCTCTGAAAGGAGCGGCTCCCCTCTTTGCTGGAGCTCAGGCCCTCCTATATGGACCTGACCCTTTCTTTGGCTCGCTGGATAGCAATGCTTCTTTCTCTGATGTCATCCGGCAAGCGCCAGTTCCAGAAGACTTCAGGCCACCTCGACTTGAGGCCTACAGGGGCGCTACTGACCCCCGCGAGTATATTCAGAGGTTCGAAGCCGCTATCCGCTATTGTCAGCCTGACGAGGCTACCAAGTGTCACCTCTTGGCCAATACTCTGAAAGGAGCGGCTTTCAGTTGGTTCGTAAAGCTGCCCAGGGGTCACGTCTGTTCCTATGAGCACCTAAAATGGGAGTTGATCGCCCGTTTTATTGGCCGGACACAGATGGTTGTTTCTGACGTGGTACTCGCCAACATCAAGCAGGGTGAGAAGGAAAGTCTGCGAGACTACACCAACCACTTCTTTGCTGTGGCAGCGGAAGCAGAAAATGTGGATCTTGCCATGGCTATGCACAACTATCGGAGAGGTCTCAAGAGCGGCGACTTGTCCAAATCCCTCCAACTGGCTAAACCTCGAAGCTATCCGGAGCTAGTTGCTAGGGCCAGCCAGTTCGTGCTGTTGGAAGACGTTGCGGCCTCTCCCCCCGACGTCTCAAGAGCCAAGAGGGAGAAGAAGAGGAAACATAGGGACGACAAGCCATCGTCCACGATGATTCATAAAAGAAGGAATCATGCCAGGAACAAAAGGAGGCCGCAGCAGACCCATGAGCAAAAACATTTCTTCTCCCGGCCGCTTATTGAAGTATACGCGGCAGCCGTGAAGCAAGGTTCTTGCAGGACCAAAACCAGCACCGCCGGCCGGAGTGGATCCGAAGAATTACTGTGAGTTCCAAGGAAACTATGGGGACAAGCTTCACAAGTGCCGCTCATTGAGAGCCCTGCTCGACTAGTTGGCGGGTCAGGGCAAACTTGAAGAGTTAATGCTAATGGCGCTTACATTCAATGTCGCACAGAAGGGCAAGGCTTCAGCAGACGTGGGGCCTCCAACCCGGGTCTCACCACCTCCAGACCCTAGCCGACCAGTGCGATCCTATCTCCCTATTGCAAGAACTATCAGCGCCATCTTCAGCATTGATCCTTCTGCTATCCACCGCCAGGTAATAGAGGTTGACAGCATCTCTCATCAGCCATCTTCTTCCATCCCGCTCATCTTCTGTCATAAAGACCTCCCCCGCATGGGCAACCCTCACAACGACCCGATAGTGGTCACTGCCTGTGTCGCCGACTTCGACGTTCGGCGAGTACTCCTCGACTCAGGAAGCGCGACCGATATCTTATTTGAATCCACCTTCCTTCAGATGGGCTTCAAGGAAGCAAACCTTCTCCATGCAGGAACTACCTTGTTGGGTTTTTCTGGGGAGAGGGTTCAGCTGCTAGGATTCATCTCTCTGCTGGTCTCCTTCTGCTACGACAACGGCCACGCCATAAGCATGGTGAACTTCACGGTCATCAGAGCTAGGTCAGGCTACAATGCCATCCTCGGGGGAACAACACTCTTTCGGGATGGTTATCTCTGCGCCCCATCTTTGCGCGAAGTTCCCTACCTTCAGCGGTGTTGTCACCATCAGAGGAGACCTCCGGCAGGCCACCTGATGTTCCAAATCGCAACATAGCTCGTTGTCGATCATCTGGACCCGAGGGAGTCTCAGCCTGTCATGCCGCCGGATGGGGTTATCAATGTACCAGTAGGGGGAGAAGGAACATCTAAAATTGTAAATATATCTT
>KZ451950.1:171558-214761 GCA_002786265.1 Apostasia shenzhenica | reverse complement strand
GTACTCCTCGACTCAGGAAGCGCGACCGATATCTTATTTGAATCCACCTTCCTTCAGATGGGCTTCAAGGAAGCAAACCTTCTCCATGCAGGAACTACCTTGTTGGGTTTTTCTGGGGAGAGGGTTCAGCTGCTAGGATTCATCTCTCTGCTGGTCTCCTTCTGCTACGACAACGGCCACGCCATAAGCATGGTGAACTTCACGGTCATCAGAGCTAGGTCAGGCTACAATGCCATCCTCGGGGGAACAACACTCTTTCGGGATGGTTATCTCTGCGCCCCATCTTTGCGCGAAGTTCCCTACCTTCAGCGGTGTTGTCACCATCAGAGGAGACCTCCGGCAGGCCACCTGATGTTCCAAATCGCAACATAGCTCGTTGTCGATCATCTGGACCCGAGGGAGTCTCAGCCTGTCATGCCGCCGGATGGGGTTATCAATGTACCAGTAGGGGGAGAAGGAACATCTAAAATTGTAAATATATCTTCTTCCATGAATGCAAATCAGCAGACAGGTGTCACTGCTTTGCTTGTCCCCTGAAGATATCTCGGGGGTCGACAGGGCTATCTGTGAACATCATTTGTGTATATCTGTTGACGTCATTCCCGCAAAGTAAAAGAAAAGGGTCATGGCAGGAGAGAGGCAGAAGGCTGTCGAAGAAGAAGTCAACAAACTGCTGAAGGCAGATTACATCAGAGAAGCCCAATACCCACAATGGCTTACCAATGTTGTCATGGTAAAAAAAGCCAACGGGAAGTGGAGGATGTGTATAGACTTCCGAGCACTCAACCAGGCCTGTCCCAAAGACACCTATCCTCTCCCGCGCATTGATATGATGGTAGATCGCACCTCCGGATACGATGTGATGAGTTTCTTTGACGCTTTCTCAGGATACCACCAAATTCGAATGGCCAAGGAAGACCAGAAAAAACTGCCTTCATCACTGACTTTGGCACTTATTGTTACAATGTTATGCCCTTCGGTCTCAAAAATGCCGGCGCCACCTATCAGCGCATGATCGACGCCTCTGTTCAAAGGTAAAAGGGGGAGAAATCTAGAAGCATAACGTTGACGACATTCTGGTCAAGAGTCGGAGCCTGGAGGAGCATCTTGCGGACCTCAGAGAAACTTTCGACACTCTTCGAAAGTTCAATCTCAAGCTCAATTCCACCAAATGTACTTGCGGCGCAGTCTCAGGGAAGTTCTTGGGCTACCTGATATCGGTTAGGGGGATAAAGGCTAACCCAGATAAAATCTCGGCGGTCCTTAACATGGCTTCTCCCCGATCACTAAAGGAGATTCAAAAACTTGTAGGCCAAGTCAACAGTCTGGGAAGATTCATCTCCAAGGCTGGTGATAGGTGTTTGCCGTTCTTCCGGTGTCTTCGCAAAGGCGAGAAAGGTCAGTGAACCGATGAATGTGAAACTGCCTTCACAGAATTGAAGAAGTACCTTACGACTGCACCAATGCTTGTGGCGCCAAAAACAGGGGAGGTCTTGTCTCTTTACCTAGGGGCATCAAACGCAGCAATCTCGGCTGTCCTCGTGAACGATGATAAGGGGATCCACCGCCCTATCTTCTACATCAACCATATACTTCTCGATGCAGAAACCTGATACCCCACGCTGGAAAAGCTCGCTCTTGCTTTCCTAGTGACCGCAAGGAAGTTGCGTCCATACTTCCAGTCGCACACCATCCAGGTGGTCACTAACTAGCCTCTCCTAAAGGTGTTACACACTCCCAAGGTTTTGGGAAGGCTCCTCAAATGGTCCATTGAGCTTGGCGAGTTTGAAATACATTCTGCGAATAGCAATCAAAGGCCAAGTGTTGGCCGACTTTGTTGCTGAATTTTCCACTTCAGAGTCACCGCCCATTAAGAGCAAGGTCATTCCATAGTCTCTTCACGTTGATGGCGCTTTTGGACTTCAATCTCAGGGAGTTGGAATTCTTCTCACCAGCCCCACGGGAGTCGCCCTACTCCGAGCAGTAACTCTTCAGTTCAAAGTTACCAACAATCAGGCGGAATATGAAGCTCTCATTGCAGGACTGGAGTTCGCCCTTGGAATGTCAGTAAATCACATACAAGTGCTCAGTGACTCTCAGTTAGTTGTTAAATCAAGTTAACCGCACCTACGAAACAAAGGACGAAATTTTAAAGAAGTATCTGGCAAAGGCCCAATTCTTGATCTCCCAGTTCGTCGATTTCTCCTTGGCACATGTTCCTCGAGAGGAGAATCAGGTGGCAGACCATCTCGCAAAAGGGGGGCTCCCCGACTTCCATCAACACCAATTTTCTGAGAAGCCCAGCTATGAGTGCGCGGAAATCCATAGCTCTCAGCAAACACTTTGCTGGATGGATAGAATTATCAATCATCTAAAAAATGGGGATCTGCCTAGCAATCAGAATAGGCCAAAAGATTGAGGCTTGAATGTGCCAAATACATCCTTATAGGCGACGAACTATACAGAAGATCTTATGCCAAGCCACTCACAAAATGCTTGAGGCCTGAGGAAGCTCAAGAAGTAATGGAGACTGTTCGCAAAGGAGAATGTGGAACTCATGCTCGCGACCGGAGTCTGGTCATGCGAATCCTGCGCAGGATTCTTTTGGCCAAACATCCACAAGGATGCTCAAACATTCGTGGAGAAGTGCTCTCAATGCTAATACTACACTTACATGTGTAGACAACCTGCCGGTTACCTCAGACCCATCAACTCATCTTGGTCGTTTGCCGTCTGGGGGCTCGACTTTCTGGGGCCGATGCCCACAGCTATCCGAAGCTACAAATGGCTGTTGGTCGTCATTGATTACTTCACAAAATGGATAGAAGCAAAGCCTCTTGCTCAACCCACTGCCCAAAATGTCGAGAGCTTTCTATGGGCAAGCATCGTCTGCAAATATGGGGTTCCCATGGTGATTATCACGGATAACAACACGCCTTTTGCCAATTAGCTTATTCGCGACTTCTGCGGCAAGCATCAAATCAACTTCAAGTATGCTTCTGTATGGCATCCTCACACAAACGGCCCGGCTGAAGCCGCTAACAAGAATATCCTGAATATCCTGAAGAAGCGCCTCGACGGTGCCAAAACCCGTTGGCCAGACGAACTGCCAGGCGCTCTCTAGGCTTATAACACCGCCCCATCTGAGGTCACCTAGGAATCTCCCTTCTCCCTGGCCTTCGGAATGGTTGCTGTCATACTTGTCGAGCTGGAACACTACTCCCCCAGAGTGGAAGCAACAACCAATTTTGATCCCGAAGATCTGCAAACTTGAATGAATGAGAATGACGATTCACGGCGGGTTGATCTGGATCTCTTGGAACAGAAAAGATAGTTGGCCGCACTTAAACGACTGGAGCATAAACATCGAATTGAACGATTCTTCAACCGTTGGGTCAACCCCAGAGACTTCGGTCAGGGCGATCTAGTGCTCAAACGACGACTTCTTGCCGGCAGCAACTTGGGAGTTCCCAAACTCGTGCCCATCTGGGAGGGCCCATACATCGTACGCGAGGTTGCGGGACCTAATGCCTACTATGTCATGACTTCCGAAGGCATTCAACTCCTCAGGACTTGGAGCGGGGACGATCTGAAGAAGTTCAATGCTTGAACCCTAGCACCTATTTGTTCTCATTCTTTACACATGGGATTCATTTGTGCAGATTCATCAGAGATTGTTCTATATTAATTCGGCACAAAGCCCTTTGTTCAAAGCATCTCATGTTTTGGGGTTTTTATGCTATTGATCCTTTGACTGACAATTCATGTCGAGGTACTCATATCATCTAAAGGCATGGTTCTAACTTATGGCTCAGGCACTGTGCGGCAGGTATGACTCCCGATCTTCAAGCTTCAATCATTGTTTCCGAGGTTATATCACCTTGCACATGATGGTTCACTATGCTCACAATTCATATACAGAGGTCTTCGACCCTAATTATGCCTAAGGCAAACGGGGTCTCCTATCAGCATCTGGAACTCTTTCGTGAGCCCACCTGGCTAGCGGAGGGCCCGAAGGCTGCTCGTAACCTTAGGGCAGTCCCTGTTATCTACTCATGATACAGGTCCCCCCTAAGCAGAGTGCCTTCGCCTCCCACTAGGATCTGTCGCCCTAAGGGAGGTCAGCCTATGCCTCAAGTGCAAACATCGTTCATGATGTTTAAGACGATCTTAGTCCTTTTGGCATCAGGTGAGACAATTCCTCCCAGGCGGGACCTTCCCTATTATCATTACTTCTTTCTTGTACAGGTTTATGAAAAAGTACGGCTCTAAAGCCCCAAATACTCTCTCTGTTTAATTAGCACATGCCTCAAGTGCGAGCATCGTTCATGATGTTTTAGACGGCCTTAGTCCTTTTGGCTGTGTGCAAAGAAATGATCTCAAACTTAACTTAGAGAATTACTCTATATGATTCAATTCATTCATTATGGCGCGTGTTCTCATCATATCGCCTCGAATCTCATACAAAGGTACCTGTTCATTTCATTCATACCAGAGTAAACAGGTACGAAAAGAAAAACAAACTTCCCATTTATTTTCAAAATACAAAATGGAGGTTACAAGCACTCATTTTACAATGGAGTGGGTCAGTTCTTACCGGCCTTATCCAAAAGATCAAACATCTGTTGGATAAAGTCGTCGGTTAAGTCCAACCCCTCTTCCTTGTAAATATGATCATTAGCTAGTCAAGAAATGGGCTCCACTTTCGCGAGATCACCCGCGGTGATCTTGCCCTCTTGGATTAAAGCGGAGACCACTCCTTCCCACGCCTTCCTGATCCCCTCTAACCTCTCTTTTCTGCAGGGCAAGCTTATTTTGTAGGCCTCCACAGCGGATGCGGACTTCGCCGCAATGGTGGCCTCCTGGTCTTCAGCAACCTTATTCAGCTTCTTTCGCAGGGTCTTATTGTCCACCTTCATTGCGCCCATTGCAGATTTGTAAACTGCAAACTCCTCTTGCAGTTTAGCCTTCTCCTGCAGAGCATCGCACTGAGAAGACTTTGCCGCAAGCTGGACCTTCAAGGACTCAATTTCTTCCCCCTGCTGATGAAGCTGGCCTCCTTGCTCAAGCATTTGCTCCTCCGTCCTCAAGGTCCTGTTCAGAAGCAGGGGCAGACAAGCAAGCGCCTACAAAAACAAAGTGGAGTTAGCACAACTCAGCCTGACCGTTATCAAGGAAGCAGAAAGCGATGGGGAAACCCTTACAGCAATCATCCTGTTGACGACGTTAGCATAGGAGTCTGGCGTCGAGGTTTTCTACATCCTTTCCTCCAGATCCTTGGTAACCAAACCGTCTCCTACCGCCAATCCCATGTCCCTTGGGACCGCGAGGCCTTGGCCGGACGATTGCCGGGAGAGGATGGTTAATCTATTTCCATTTTCCCTTATCTCCATGGCAATCTTCGCACTATCATCCCCAAACCTTCCTGCAAAATTGACGCAATGGGGGGGATCGATGCTCCGCTGCCAATCTGGCATTTCCTTGAAGGTCATTTGCCCTTCCTCCGCTGTCCTCCCCTTCTTCGAAGGGGACTCTGGACTTCTCTTTTCTAGAGGGACCCTCTTCCTCTTAGGGACTTCCTTCATCATTAGGTCCAGGCAGGGGCTCGCGACCGCCCCTTTTACTCCCTTCTCTTGGGCTCTTTCTTGGCTCTTGTCTTCCTTCCTTTGGCTCTCTTCTTCGGCCTTCTCCCGTCCTTTGTCTCCCCCAAGAACAATTCCCTTATTACTCTTGGGGACCACCTTGGGCTTAGTCGGTGTTGCAGGCTCCTTGCCTTTGCTTGCGCTTTTGAGTACCTAGACCAGAGTCTTTCCGTCTTCCGCGGTATCCTCCGAAGAAGATGCCACATCGACTGTCGTACCACCGCCAACTGGCTCCAGAACCTCTATGTCTCTTTGCCCCTCCCCCACCTCAACAATTTCCTTGCTGAGCTAAGTGGATGGGGGTTGTCCCCTCCTGGTCCTCTTCATTAAGACCGTGCCAGGGGGTGGAATCGTCTCCTTGAGGACGACATACCCTAATGCTTGTGCGTACAAGGATATGTTGTTCTTCACGTGCTTGAGGAAGTCCTTCGGGGGCCAGTTCTGCCCCTTTAGCTTCTCCAGGTTCTCCAGTGTCCCTTCTCCCGCCATTCACCTGGCATCCCCGATGAACTCAGGTGGGCATACTCCGGGCTTCAAGGGGATCCCCAAATCCCCACCTACGAAGAAGTAGTAGTCTCTTCAGTTTGAATGAGAACTACTCGCCTCAGAGAACATCGCCTTCCTCGTCTTCGATCTCAGGGCCAGGCGCCGCCATCCAGCTAAACAGGCTCCTGAACAACGTCAAGCTCCATGGTATCTTCTGAGCCTGCAATAGCTTCTGAAAGGAGTATATGTATGCGACGGCGTTGGGGGAAAGCTACACCGGCACAATCTGATAGAAGTTCAGAATCTCTCTGAACTCCGGCTGTGGAGGGAGCATCATCCCATACTCCACCTGAGCTCGGTAAACACACACTGCTCTGTCAGGGGGTCTGTTTGGTCGAAACTCGGCTGCGGGCTGGATGACCATGAGGTCGTTTCTCCTAAATCCCCTCGTGGTGTTGAGCACTTCGTGCTCCATCAGGAGACTCTCTTGATAGCTAGAGTCATTCTCGAAAAGGACGGCTAGCTCCGCCCACTCAATCTCTCTTCCTCCCATAGCAAGGTTTTGCGACGAGCAAGATCAGGGAAATTTCTTTCTTAGGGTTTGAAGACAAGGTTTCAAACTTCCCTCCTTGAAAAAAGGCTTTATGGGAAACAATTGTGGCTCTTCATCTTCTGGCCGTCTGATCTTATCGATCGATGCGCAGGCCTAATCCGGCCGTCCATTTTACTGACATTTTCGGAATTTGAAGCGGCGCACGGATATCGAAGCGTCGCTCCCCCTGCACTCGCCTTAATATCGTGCACAATGTTTCAAAACATCAGAATGCGCTGTTCCTTTTATTCCTTCAACTATCGTTGTTTGATGCGTCATAGCCTTGTTCACGACGATATTTAGTTTCACCTTTTAATTCAGCATTCATCTTTGGCTTTATACTTTCATATACTTATGAATTCTTGTTCTTTTTCTTTTCTAATCTCGTGGTACCTTCTTCAAACACGAAAGAAAAGATAAAAGAAAGTACAAGCAGAATTCATTCAGAATAAGTTTTTCAAAAGAATACATTTTATTCATGATAAAACTTGTTACAATTTCATTCTCTTACATGTTTCTTTCTGAGTACAGGACATACAATGGAATTAAAGAAAAACACAAGGCTTCAGAACTTGGACAACTAGAGTAAATAGTGTCAATCTCAAATATAAGGGAGGCCCCCCTGCAGACTGATCTATTACTCTACTTACAAACCAGCGGCGCGTCCTCGGAGAACTAGCTGACATCTCCCTTTCTCCGATCCCTTTATCTGCTGGATGAGACTAAGGATGACAAGAACAGAAAACTAGTCACTGCAAGTCTTTGGCAGGGACCTATTGCTGCGCTTTAGGAGGAGATATCCGACCTTCGTCGGGAGCAGGTTGGCTTTCCCAGCCGGTGTAAGTACCCATGGGAGGAATCTCTCAAGTGCAATGGTTTTCAGTATCGAAAAACCTATCTGGACCCTTCGTGCCACAGAAAGGAAGAACGGCTGGACCCCTGATGTTCTCCTGGTTCAGAATGCTCACATCGACTAATGTTTGCAGAAGAACATCAAAGGCTGCCTGGCTCTTCACATGGTGACCTACGGCCGAAGCGATGACGATGTTCACCGCCCTCCTCACCGCCTCTTCCAGGTCCTCCATGCGTCGTCCTCTCCATCCCAGGTCGTTATCTATCAGAGAGTGCATTGAGCGTTTCACCGATTTCCCCAGCTCCTCTTGGCGGTGGATCTCGAAGGCCGCCTTCTTTGCCTTGGACTCTGCTTCCCTGGCCTCCACAACTTCACCCATGAGCCTATTTCTTTCCTTTCTCAAGGCCTCCTTTTCATCACTCAGCTCCTTTATTCTTTTTTGAAGGTCCTTGACATGAGCAGAATAGGCTTGACCTACATCCAAGAGGGCGGCGCTGTGAAATTCCCCTCTTACAATCTCAGTCTTACCGGCGCACTCTGAGTTGCTAAGAGTTAGAGAAGCCAATTTATCTTCCAGCCTATATAATTTCCCTATCTCCTCTATATGATCACCTTGAGAGCGCTTTGTGACCTGCAACAAAGCACTCTCCAACTCCGCTATCCTCCTGAGATAGCGAACCTCCCATTCCTCCTGACTCTTTAAAGTTTTTACCACCTCCAAGACCTGGGAGGTGTTTTTCAGGATCCTCTCCTCTTCTTTCCTTATCTCAGATAATCTTTTCCCTAGATCACCTCCTGACCCTTCAATGCCAAGGGCGGCCTCAGGGGCAACCTGGGAAACCCTCTCCTTTTTCTTAGTCGCTTCTTCTATCTTGCCTTCTTCTCTTTTCCTTCCCTTCTCTTCCTTCTTCTCATCATTTCGAGCAGCCGTTGGGAGAAAACAGGGAAAGGAAGGTCTCTTTACCTTCGAAGAAAGAGGGACTAACCCACCAAAAGGAACAGGACCGCAAATCACGAAGGGCGTCTTCACCAACCCCTGTCCGAGGACATCAGCCTCAGGGAAGAGTCGCTCAACATCTTCATCTTTGAGCAGGATCTTCCCTGGGTTTAGTTTTTCCCCTGCAGCCGTCTAACGTATCACGCTCAGCTCTTTTCGATCGCCAGTCTTCAGAGGCAGCTTGACCTGAGAGTCAGATACATTCACCACCTCCGTCGCCTCCTCGGCTACAGGATCCTGTGCAAACTCCAACGTCCGCGTCAGGACCCTAGCAACCCTGGCCGACGGAGCCTTCGCCTCCAGGTCCACAACCGGAGCCCCCGCTTCCTCTTTCTGGAGCACCGTGAGTCTTCTCAGCCGCCGGTTCCGGCGACCCTTCAGACAGCTCCAGGACCCTCTTCTTCTCAGGAGGAGCATCGACCGGAGGACTGTTAGCCCTCTTCTTCTTCAGCGGAAGACCCTTTAGGATGCGCCATCTCCTTGATGCTCTACTCCTTTCCTTGCAGGATTTTCAGAAGTTGATGGAGGAGAAGGCGAACCGCCATAGCATCGCTCCGGCTTTATCCTGACAGACCTTGGGCAGTGCGTCCACCATCGCGATGGTTCGCATTTCAGGACCCACAGTAATGTTCGTGCCCTTAAAATGCGGGGGGCTGATGTTAACACGTGGTTCCAGCGCTACATCACAGCCGTATACGTGGCCCCAGCTGGCACTAACTTCTTATTTAAATGCTATTATTCTCGCAGGTTCCAAACCTCGGCCACGCGGGTTCGGTCAAACCTCGTCCACGACGATTCACAATCATCTCCTAGCAACACCGATGACGATGTTCCTCGGCTGCACCTATCGCAGTCGGCGTGATCTGACCGTGCCGTTTCCAATACAGAACGCTTTTTTTCAGACACGCAAATCAAAGACCCTCGTGCTTCGGTCCTCACGGATCCCTAGAAGCAATGCCGAGATCGAAAAGTCAAGCTTTTCTTTCACTACCTTTGGCTCCCCCAATGGCCGACAGCAGCTTGGGTTCAGCATTTGTTTACTCCTTTCTCTTTCGGAAAACTAGGAGGGAGCTGCGTTATCCACCGCCTATAAATACCCTTGAACAGGCTTCAAGGGAGGCGGATAAAAAGGACTGTTGGAAGAGCAGAATCTCTTTTCTATCACCTTTGCATCAAGAGCTTGAGATAAAAGGAAAGCTCTCTCTCTCTCCTCTTTCTCATTTTCTGTACTGGTCTTTTCGACGACCCTCTCCCTTTTTCTAGTGAAATCATTTATTGCTGACCGATCGATGGACGTAGGGGATTTCTTCCCTAAACCACCTTAAATACCTGCATGCTATTCTGGATGCATATTATTCTCATCTAAGGCTTCAGCGCTTAACTCACTGTGTGCCGCCGCCGCTCGGGACACTCCATTTATCTTCTTTCTGGGACCTCTTGTTTCCCACATCAACAAATGATTAACAGGGATAATGGTTAGAAAATTTTAAATATTCGAAGGCCCTAGCTGTGATTACTGTCAATCCTCAATGAAAGGAACAAATTGAATGCTCCTTAAAATCGAGGAACGGAACTGAATATTTCTCAAAATAGAGGGATGTGAGCATAAAAACCAAGGGACCCATGTTCTTTTTACATTGTTTTTTTTTCTTTTCCAAATTTAATCAAAGGAGATGAGCTAGTAGGGATGTGCTAATTTTATGTAAAGTTGAAGAATATTTACATTATAACTAATTCAGAGATTGTATCCTGCAGATGGTTTTGTCTCGACCAGGCAATCTCAAGGCATTCTCCAACTCATATGAAGGTTTTCTATCTGCTTATTGATTCCTTTTTTTGGTCTCTTTTGCATCCACTGACTGCTGAATTGTTGTTATTGCATATGATACAGTTAGTGAATCCAAATTTGAGTTCATTGTCAATATTGTATTTTTTAACGACGAATTATTTACTTATTGAACCCCCAAAGTAGAATATTTATATATATATATATATATATATATATATATATATTACTGTATACTTTCAATGCATAATTATAAATTATATTTCACATTAATGAACGATCAGATCTTAAATATTTTTTTATGAAGCGAGTGCAGTTTATAATTGTGCATTAAAATATGAGGTGTCATATATAAATAAATATCTGATCTTAAATATTTTTTATTGTAAGTATTTCTTTTTGGTGTAGGATGATATTATTGTTTTTTGACTTTTGGCTTTTATTGATGATAAATTTAAAGCTAGCTAGTTCGAATGTATTAGTTTAAGTTAAACTGTAATGTTGGTTAATTTATGATATGAAACTCCTAAAATTTATGTAAATTATATTAAAAAATAAATATTTTATATTAAAGTTTAGGAAAATCACATTTATGTTACATAAATATAGTTTTTTTATATGTTTATATGTTGACCAAAAATTTATATGAAACTTATAACTTGTACTTAAATTATGTATAAAATTATAGTATATGTGTAATGAAAAGTATAATTGTTATATGATTTTTGCAGTATATATATGTAATATTAAAAATTTAAATATTAAATATATGAAATAATTAAATTTCAGTGAAGTATATGTAATTTTTTTAAAAATTAATCTATTATAATTTACAAAAATTATTCTATATATTTTTTAAAATGGGCTGGTCATGATTATCTGTCAATAGTTTTTAACTAAAAGATGCCCAACCATAATCCCAACTTTCGATTTTAATTAAAATCTTTTAAAATATTTTATTTTTATTTATGATGTTTAAAAAAAGATTTGAAAGGTTGTAAAAAAAAATCAAAATTTGTTGTCATTGCTAAGCCTAATTTTAATCTAGAATTTTATTTGGCTGTGGAAAAATTTAATCTAAGATAAAAACATAAAATCAAACAAAAATGAGGAGATGATAAATTTAAATAAAAATGTGATGTAAACTATACTCTAGATCGGTCTTGTCCTTTATGCCTCAACAAATATTTAGATATTGGAGATGATAATGTCATACAATGTGCATCACGCTTTATTCGTGTTTTTCAATATGATGTGCATAATACACTGTTGGTAGATGTTTTAGACTATTATGGGATACAATATCGTCATTAGGTACCATTAACTTCTTTTGTATCAGAGCAACATTCTGTTGGTCCTATAGATATTTTGATTTATAATTGATCTAAGAATGTTGATCTCAGCTTAGATGTCACAAATATCTCGTCATTGACTTATTGAGCTGTTATTATCTTGGATGATGTTCTCCTAGGAAAGCTACTCATAAAGTGGAGAAGCACTTGATTGTCTGTCAAACTCATGGTATTAACTTTCAGCTTTTTACTTTTGCTTCTTTTTGATATTTAACTTTGTTAATATTTCTTGTTTAAATCGTGCATACCGTCTTTAGAACGAAAGTCAATTTGTAAGCAGAGTAGTATCTACTTCTTTTATTTTTTTTGTCATGTCGGTCAAAATATATAAAAAACTTTTGCCTAATTATTAAGTTGTATGCAAGATAGTGATGATTTTTATTTTTTTATTTTTTTAATCTTATGTTATACAGAATGAGAACAAATGTATATTTAAGAAGAAGGTTCTAGAATTGGGGCAATTGAACATTAATGGAGAAACTGATCTTATGTGGTTGACAGTTGCTAATTGTGTCCGTAAGGTGGCGAAGGATGTGCTGGGAGAATCAAAAAGAATGATTCCAAATAATAAAGATACTTGGTGGTGGAAAGATGATATACAAGAAAAAATTAAGGAGAAGAAGATTTGTTATAGAGATTGGTTTAAAAACAAAAATAATGATAAGTAGGAGAAATATAAAGTGGCTCGATGATAATCTAAGAAAACAGTGGGCAATACAAAAAATATAGCACATTTAGTCAAGAAAGAAATACTTATATTGGAGATGTGACAATTGGTGATCAAATTGTCAAGAAGAGTGAGCGCTTTATATACCTTGGATCAATTATACAAAATGATAGCGAAATAGATAATGATGTTATTAGCAGGATTCAAGCAGGATGGGTAAAATGGAGAAATGCTTCTTGTGTGTTGTGCGATAGAAAAATCCCATCTAGAATCAAGGGTAAATTTTATAAAACTGTAGTAAGACCAGCGATGATATATGATGCAGAATGCTAGCCTGTAAAGAGAAAACATACAAATAAAATAAATATTTTAGAAATAAGAATGTTAAGTTGGATGTGTGGATATACACGAAAGGATAAAATGAGAAATGAGTATATCCGAAAAATAGTTGTTGCACCAATTGAGGATAAACTTAGAGAAAGTCGACTTAAATGGTTTGGACATATAAATCGTAGGCCGATTGAAGTTCCAGTTAGGATTTTGCCCATATACAAAGAGGAAAAGGGAGATCAAAGAAGACATGTCAAGAAACTATAAGGAGTGATCTTAATTACTTAAACTTAGATAAGAATTTAGTAACTGATAAAGCACAATAGAAACAAATGATTCATGTAGCCGACCCCACCTAGTGGGATTAAGGCTTGGTTGTTGTTATTGTTGTTTAATCTTATGTTACATTGAGAAGTTCATTTGATTTGATAATGTAAAATAAATTGCAATTTTAATACATGCAATATGCTTGATGATTAATAATATATATAAACATAAATTGAAGCAAAAATATGTTCAATTATAGGAAATTAAAACTAAATAGAATATAAAGGTACATATTTATCACTTACAATTATGTCCTATGCCAATGCTTTGTCATGCTTCGAGCAAATCTATTAAGCATTTTCAATATAAAGAAACAAACTCATAGTAACCATTTATAATAATTTCGAAATTAATTCTTCTGAAATTAGATCCTTTCAACATATAATGATATATATGGAATTATAATATATATATTTATAATATTAAGTTTTAATATATATATATATATAAATATAGTAAATATAATTTAAAATGTATTTTATAATTAGATTTAATTTAATTTTAAAATCGATTTCTAATCAAAAAAAAATTTGGTTGGCAGTCTGCTCTAATCAAATTTGACTAAAATCAGGACCAAAATAATATTAGTTTAAAAAACAACAACAATAATAATAAATAAAATTTTTAATTGTTCTACACAAATTTTAATATAAAAAAAAATATTATTTTACTTTATATATTCAATAATTTTCAATAAAAATATTAATTTTATTTCACATTCTAGATTAAAATATTTGAATCGAGTATTTTGATATAGGATGTAAAATAAAGTTAATATTTTTATTAAAAATTATTGAGTATGTGAAGTAAAATAAAATTTTTTTATATTAAAATTTGTGTAAAATAATTTAAAAAATTTATTTATTATTATTATTATTAATTTTTAAATTAATATTATTTTGGTGCTCGGCGGGCCTAATTTCGAAAGGCCCGTTGGTAAGGCTGAGTTAACCGGGTTAAAATATTTAACTCACTTAACCCGAACGATTTAAATCTGCGTTTGGCTGCCCCGCGTTAATAAACCCACCCTAACCCCGTCGCGCTCCCCAGGGTTAGGTTTCCCTCGCGATTCTGCTTCTCTGCTTCGCGGTTCCGCCTCCTCTCTCGCGCGAGGAAGTTGGTGACTTCTCCCTCCGCTCTGCGCCTCCTCTCTGCCCCCATCTTCGCGGTTTTCCCTCCTCTATGCTTCTTCGTTTTCTGCCATCAGGCGCAATTGGTGGCTTTGATCGCCGATTTCCTATTGCCGGTAACATCCTTTCATATACTTTTGTTTGATCTTCATTGCGCTATGGTTGCTGTGAATGCAGCTGTGTTTTACTGCTGATTCTACCATCACGGCACTACCTAAGAACTCTATCCTAAAATTTTTCTCTTTTACTGTTTTTCTGCAACAAATTGCATTCCTCTCTTTTCATCAAAGATGGTAAAATTTAATTGGACGGTGTTACCGGTTTCTTCTTTTTTTGTTAACTGGATGATTTGCTGGATAGTGTCATCTAATATTATATCAGGTTTAGTTTTTGTCCACCTGCCTTCTAAGGACTTCATTGATATCTTTTTTATAATATCAGCTTAATGATTTATTCCTTGTTGATGTTGTGAATGATGAAGTCATACTTTTATGCACTTGCATATTATTCTTTCTGAGCAATGATGATCTATCTCATTCATTTGGTCTCCATATAATAGAAGGCAATTTCTTATCCACATTCCATATTACAATGTCAACTTCTAGTTGGTGTCATGGCAGACAATTTCACTTATGATTGCAATGTATTGTGCTTATCTAAGGTGGAGTTGTTTTATGAGATAACAAGGATAAAAACTTGTTGGAGATCTTTGATGTGCCCAAGGAAAATGAGACCCTTGGCACTTTACATGAATCTAAATGTTACTTCACTGAGCTCACCTTAAACATACATTGCAAAGAGGCACTAATTACTTTAAACGTACATAGTCAAAAGAAAAAAATCATCAAGATAATGTTATAAAAATGACATCTAGCTAATAATGAAAATCTGATATGTGTTGGATGATAATTCCTTATTCTATAATAAACATATACTTCACTAAGCCCACAGTGAACAATAATTACGAAGAGGCTATAATGAGTTAAGGTCCTATTGCTGATTTCTTTCTTTGATACTATATACATATAAAAGAAAATTATTCATAGCCGGATATCCTATTTATAACATCAGTTTAACGATTTATTCTTATATTTTATATGTCATCATTGACTTCCTTTATCCATTTTTACTTCAGATTTTGTTGTCTAGCTTCATTGTTTCCTAGTTAGGTTTTTTAAATAATAAATATTAGCTGGATGTTTGGTTGTTAGTTATATAGAGTTAAATTTTCTATGGACCTTTCACTATTTATATGATTGTTTGTGGTTCATCTTCTTTCATCTCCCCAAATTCAGCTTCTTATTTGTAAAGCTCTGCCTTTGTTAAGATATGGGCAATGATGATCTATCTCATTTATTTGACCTTGGTATGCAATAGAAGGTTAACATTTCATATTACAATGCCAAATTCTTCTTGGTATCATGACAGACAATTAAACATGCAAATATAATGTATTGTGCCGATCCGAGGGAAGTTGTTCTATACGGTAATAAGGTTGTCAAAGTTATTGCATGAATCCATATACTTCACTAAGCCTGCATTGAACAATATTTGCGAAGAGAAAATGATAATTTTAGCCCTCATTTCTGATTTCTTTTCGTGGTATTGTGTACATATAAAAGATTCATGCTTGATGAGAAAATTTAATTCTGAGCCTCACTGTTAGGTGTTTATTTTTTTCAGTAGGTAACACTATTTGGATGTCTTGTTCTTAGTTGCATGCAACTATTTTAAAGAAAAATATTATCAAGCTGATGTTATAAATAAGATATTTAGTTAATAGTGAAGACCCGAGAGGATGGTAGATAAAAAATAAATGTGCAATAAGAATAGGTATGCTCCATCCAGCTAATGATGCTAGATAACATTATCCAGCAAATCATCAAGCACATAATGTTATCCAACCAATAAATAAGGTAGATAATAACAAAATTTGCAGTCAAATTCGATTACACAAAATTGTACATGCAATAAGAGGACAATTTTCTTACTACATATTATGGCATAATTTTAATATCTACTCAGCATCATGGCAGACAAATATGTGAATTGAATTTACTGTGTTGATCCAATTCAGAGTTTTATGCGGTAATCTAGTTAAAAGAAATTGCTGCCAATATGCAATGATGAGTTAAGTTCCTTGCTTAGACATATTTCTTGATATTGTCTTGTATTATCATAAAACAAATATGCTTGCTCATGCATACTTTAACCCTCTAAAATGAATGAGTGACCTATTTTTGGTCATATATAAAGTGGTTTTTGTTATGACTTATTTTAAAATATGGGACTAAATATTTTTCGAATATTCGTTTCTTTAATTCAACACCAATTAAGCAATATGAATGTTTTTTGTGATTATAATTTTTAGGGATAATTCCACTTAGGCCTTTGTGGTTTGCCTATTTTTCCATAAAAGTCCACAAACGTTAAAATATGTCATACAAGTTCACAACAATTATTATATAGTTTCTAAGGCCCTAACTGTTTTTAAAAAGTTTTCAATTAGGTCCAACATAACTTTTTTCGTCTAAAATGCCGTTAATTCGTCCAAAAAAAATTAACTTAAAATAAATGTTTTTTAAATTAACCATTTTACTCCTGTGCACTTGCGCCGTCACATTCGTGGCTGCTCATCGCGCTCGCGGCTTCGCGCGCGGGCGGCTGCCCTCACTGATGCAAGCAGCCTAGCTCGTTGGCTGTCTCTTGCGCAGGCAGCCCCGTGCGTGGCCTCACGCACGGGCAACCACACGCAGGCGGCCACGCGTAGGCAACCACTCACAAGCGACCGCATGCGTAGGCGGCCTTGAGGGTTGGCGACGCGTAGGCGGCCTCCCGCACAGGGCGGCCTCAAGCGCAATTGGCTGCCATCGCAGTGACAGATGACTCGATCTGGTAGGCTTGCGCTGGTCCACCAAAGCTGAAAACAGTGGTAATATAATTTGAAAATTAATAAATTAAGGGGTATTTTTGTTATTTTTAAAATACTTAAGAAATTCTGTTACGGAGAGACCACGATGTCTTGTGTAATAGTTTTTGTAAACTTGAATGACATATTTTAAAATTTGTGAACTTTGTTGTACAGTAGACAAATCTCAGGAGTTTAAGTGGAATTACCCCTAATTTTTATGTTATTCTAAAATTTGTTGTTTTTTATTGTAAAATAATATTGTGATTTTCATTGATTTGTTTCTCAATAACCCTTCTTACCCAATGTTGACTTATTAAACAGCCAAATATAAGATTTTCTTAACTCATATTTGCAGCCAAACCCAATTCAAGATTAAATTATTTAACCTGGTTAAGTTGAATTACTTATTGGGGTAATATACCCTAAATAAAAGTTCCACCGACGACCTGGACCTTGGAGACTACATTCTGGCTCCAACGGCTCTACTTACGACTCCTCCAGCAACTCTCCTGCAGTTAAATTAGTCTTGCTAGATTTGAGGAAGGAGGAGAAGGGAAGGGTGTCCTACCTCTCTTGGTAGCTCCGCCGCCGATCGCCATTCTTATCTGTATTCCCTCGCGGCGGCAATAGCGTTGCTTTTTTGAAGGCCCTAGATTGTTGCAATTAGAGCTAAAAGAACGTGTTGAACGAAGGAGTCTGAAATGAAGGTAGTTGCTTTGGTGAGTGGTGGCAAAGATAGCTGCTTTGCCATGATGAAGTGCATGGATTATGGACATGAGGTCAATCTAGTATCCCCTGTTTATTTCTCTTCCATTGATTCTTTCGATTCTGTGTAAAATACATTTTACAACTTGATTGAGTCAACAATGACAGATTGTTGCCCTGGCGAACCTGATGCCGATTGACGATTCCGTTGATGAACTGGATAGCTACATGTACCAAACTGTATTCTTCTTCACTCACCTTTTTTGCCAATCTTTATTAGTGGCTTTTAACTTGCATTTCTAGTCCTTTTGTAGTTGCTTCTTCCTTGGATTCAAGTCTGTAAGAACTAGGAAATATTGAATTCTGCCCATTATCTTGCAAATATCCACCTGTTAGAAGTGATTGAAATTTGAAATCTCACTTTTTGAAGGGACCATTATCCTCTCTAGCTGTGGGTAATGTTAATTTTGTTAGTGTTTCCCTGGATTGGATAGAAGTCTTGCAGTTTGCATTATTGTAGTTCAAAGATTGGTAGGAACGCATCATGCAATAGGACCAGGATATGAACTAATATCCATTATATGTGTTGGATATCTTGCCAGTGCCTTACCAGGAGAAATATGAAGCGAATTAATGACATTTCTTCCGCATAATGATACATATAAATCTTGTAATAAATAATTTTAGTATATGATGTACTCCTGATTGAGTTGCTATAAATGCTGCTATATTTGGCTTATAGGTTGGGCACCAGATTGTTGTTAGCTATGCAGAATGTATGGGTTTGCCATTGTTTCGAAGACGGATACAAGGATCAATGAGGTGAAGCATTATTTTTTCTTGAATGGTTTCCCATGTTGTTTGTTTGATGCGCCTCTGTTCAGGTTTTGTCATTTCTTTCCATTTCTCAAATCATTCTTTGCATGTTCTTTCTTAACCTATCTGTTTGTTGATGATGACTTTTTTTTTACTTTTTATTTTTAATTTAACAACAGCAGCATCTAAAAGAATGTCAACGACAACAAAGCATTAATCATGAACTAGTTAGGATCTGCCTAATACAATTCTCGTTTCTGCTCATTTCTATTTAAGACTACACTCCATCTAAGCTTGAATTAATGCCAAATATAATGACCAAATCACAAGTCATTATTTGTCCCATTCCCTCTTTTTATCATCGTTACTTAGATCCTATCACTTTTTCATGAAGAAGCCTATAGAGGTCAACAATAGACATGACGAGGCCATCTTAAATGTCTTTCTGACGTCTTATCTTCTTTAGGTGCCATGTCTACCCTCTCCCTTATACAATCACTTTTATTATTTTTCGCTGTAGTGTGATCACTTATCTTTCTGTGCAATCATTTTGTCACTGCACCATGCTTATTGATGTTTTGTTACACATGTCCCAACATTCACTTTCAATATAGTATAGTTGGTCGGGTACCAATCTTATATAATTTCCTTTTAGATTGATAGACACCTTTTACCACAAAAATTCTATTGTATTCCTTCATTTTAACCATCTCTGATGCAACCTAACTACAGGGCATGGATTTTTGCCCTAAATGCAATGCAATATAGCTCATATTCTTTGGCCTAAAGTATTAAACATAGAGACATAATGAATTGTGAGTATAAAAAGCCAGTAATATCTAATATTAATCCATCAAAAAGAAAGAGCATCAAGATAGAGCTTTAATTATTTAAGAAATTAATAAAGCCATGAAATAAACCATAGACCAATTCACTCAAACATGTTAGGTTTTAGGATTCAATTCACAAAGAGAATGAGATTATTGATTTTGGGGTTATCAGAAGAAAACATACAAGCCTAAAGAGATAACTAGAATGAAGTCCCCACTCCAAGTGCTCGAATCCAATTTGCGGTGTAGGCTCCAGCTAATCGACGTGGTGCTGGTGACGACGAAATGGCAATGGCGGCGGCAACGACGAAATGGCGATGGTGGCGGCAACTACAAAATGGCGATGGCGGCGGCAGCGACGAAATGGCGATGGTGGCGGCAGCGACGAAATGGCGATGGCGGCGGCAGCGACGAAATGGCGATGGCAGCATTTCACAAGCGGTAGCAGCAGCTCACAAGCGGTAGCAGCGGCTCACAAGCGGTAGCATTAGCTCACAAGCGGCGATGGACTGTCCTAACGACATAAAGGCCGATGACGGGGTGGTCTAGTGGCGGTCTGGCAGCTCCATGGTGGAAGGCGGCAACTCCTTTTGGGTGGACTCCGAATTAGAATTTTTCAATAACTCCCCTCTAGATAATCTCTTTATACTTATTTATAGGAAAATCCTAATTATTTAAACCATTTGATCGAGATATTTTGATTTAATGGTTTAAATTAATTGAAAATTTTAGGTCTACGAGAGGTTATTTGGGCTTGTTATAAAATGACCTCGATAACTTCACTTAAGAAATGAAAAGCCCAATCTTCCATAATACTCCTTAAACTAAGCACACATAACCTCCAAAGCAGGAAAATAATCTCAAAAATCACATCTCATCCCACTCTCTCTCTCCTCACATGAACATAGATATCTGGTGCAAATAACATGTCTCAAAGTCACTTAATAATAGGCAAAATAAAATAAAATGCAGGAAAGTAACATAAGGCATGGGTTGTTGACAGTCAGCCCCCAAGTGTGGTCAAAGGGCATTGGCAACATTAGTATCTAGGATGCATCCCATCAATCTCATTTTTTGCATTAGTCTTAAATAGGCTTAAACAAACAAAAGAAACAGAGAAAAAGCATGAAAAGGACCCCTTAAAAAATCACCCACTATTAAGAAGGTTAACTCAAAAAGGATCCTAGCCAAAAGAAATCTTGCAGCACAAAAAATGCAACATCAAAGCAAACCCATTGAAAATCAAGGCTTTGCAAAGTTCTCTTGGAAGAAACTTGTCAAAGAATTAATTTGTAAAGGGATAGTCTTCAGAAGAGAAATATCTAAAAAAGGAAGGCATCATAAAAAGCAAAATCATCGAAAGGGATGCCTTCAACAAGGACTAAACTCAACATCTTCGAAGAAATCTCAGCCAATAAGAGCGTTGATGCAATAACAAACTTTGTCATTTTGGAGATTCTCCTTATTCTATTGAACTGCAAAGCAATCAATTATATTTGGGAGGAATAACTTACATAACCGCCTAAGAAAGCCCTGACACACCGATCTGCGATGCACCACTAATGGCCTATAACATCTACAAATACCCCTTTCAATGAAAAAGAGGATGGATGTTGGATGCTACATGTCTGATGTTGAGTGGTAGGAAAAATGTCATTGATTCAACGTCCTTGCAACCCTCAAGACTCTCTCCTCATTTCCACAATTGGTGAGGAAACTATTTTACCTTGCAGTCAAAATTGGGGATCCTCTCTTCTTACTTCTCCAAAGAAATTCATGGTGGATTCAAAACCAAAGTTTTCTTTTTTTTAGCCTCAATTGTTAGATTAGGCGTAGTGAAGACCTAGTTAAAGTTGAGATCAATTGGAGCTTAACCATTTGTTGAAGGGTAGTGGCTTGTTCCCCATTTGGATGGTGAAGACCTCCAGTTGTAGAAAATTGCACAGCGTCGTTATTCTTAAGCATTTTGCTATTGAAATTTTCTCTAAAGGCTCTATTACTTAATGGAGAGTTGAACAAGCAAACCAGAATCTCCTGAAACCCAAAGCTTCCGCAAAGCAGAGTACATCAAGTACAAATAAAAGAAAAAGAAAACTAACAAAATCAAGACAATCCAGAAATAAGCTAAATCAATCAAGCTATTGACCTTAGACAAGAACACAATATTCTTTGTAGACACCAACTTTGTCTACAATAAGGCCTTGTTTGGCAAATGCCCAAAATTAGGCAAAAAAATATAATAATAATATTTTAAATTTATTTTACATCCAACACAAATTCTAACTTTAAAAATCAACTTTATTTTACATCCAACACAAATTCCAACCTTAAAATTAACTTTATTTCACATCCTACACACCGCCAATATTAAAATAAATTTCTTTCCCATCAACTCTATAAAATAAAATATTTTTCTTTCCTTACTCAAATTTATCCTCCAACCAAACAAGCTCTTAGAGAACCCTCTTTAAAAAAATTCAATTGCCTAATGCACAAAATCAGAAACCTCCCCAACGAAGTGTTCTCCACATCCTACAAAGGAAAGCACCTAGCTGAGAATGTTCGAATTCTTTTTGTCAGCTTAATTTTCCTTCGAAGGTCCAAGTCTCTTTGACAATCCTCAATCAATGAAGACTTCATCTCTTTCGAAGATAAGCCAAATTCCCTCAAAGGCTAAAATTTCTTCGAAGATTCCTAATTCCTTCGAAGGCTCCAACTCCTTTGTAGGTGCCAATCCCCTCGAAGACAAACCAATTTTTTCGAAGACTACTAACCCTTTAGTAAGGTCTAAATCTTTTTGAAACCTAAACTTCTTCAGTAGACCTTATTTTCCAAGGTCTTCCATTCCCATTGTGGTCCCGTCTAAGTAGAGCCCCAAGTGATGTGATGACCTGAAACTGAAGAAGGTGGGGAGTGATCGTTAGAGTGATGTTCATATGATTGAATCAGAATCCCTCAATAAGCGACTCCTAGCATGCTTATAGTAGAGGAATACAGAAATGAATCGTCTCACATCAGAAAAGGAAAGATGTTTCTAAGTTGTATAAGTAAATAACGTGATTTCAAATAAAAGAGGTACCTTTCGAGGTAAAATCGCGAGACTAGTGATAAAAAATTTTATAGTTAAGTATGCTTTGGCTAGAATAATACTGGGATGGGTGACCTCTTGAGAAGTACTCAAATCACGCAGTTCCTTGAAATCATAGCGGACAATAATTATATATTTGGATTATGGGATGTTATAATATAATATCATAGTCGACCTCCCGCAATACAATGTGGCTCGAGGATTAATCATGCGAAAGTTGGTAAGCTTGTGACTACCCCGGACCAAAGAGCGTAGGGAATGATTGTCAGAGTGATGTTCATGTGATTGAATTGGAATTACTCAGATAATGAGCGGCTCTTGACAAGCTTTTAGGTGGGGGGAGCTCCTGAGATATATAAGTAAATAATGTGATTTTTAATAAAAGAGGCATCTTTTAGGAAAATACTGTGAAGCTAATGATGAAAAAATCTACAGTTAAGTATGCTTAAGGTAAAGTAGTATTGGATGGGTGACCTCCTCATAAGTACTTAAGCCACGCAGTTTTTTAAAATCAAAGTAGATAATACCTCTATATTTGGATCACAAGATGTTACAATATAGTATCAGAATCAACCTCCCACAATACAATGTGGTTCAAGGATAAACCAGTGAAAACTGGTAGACCTGTGACAACCCGAGACCAAGAAAGGCGGGGAGTTATTGTCAAGGTGATGTCTATATGATTGAATCGAAATCACTCAAATAAGGAGCAGCTTGTAGCAAGCTTTTAGATGAACGGGCACAAAAATGAATTGTCCCACATCAAAAAGATAGGCGAGTTTCTGAGCTATATAAGTGAATAACATGATCTCAAATGAAAGTAGTGCCTTTTGGGGAAAAATCATAAGACTAATGATGAGAATTTTATAATTAAGCATACTTAGGTTGAAGTTATAATGAGATGGGTGAACTCCCATGAAGTATTTAAGTCACGCAGTTCCTAAAGCTAAAGCGAACATCTTTATAGTTGGATCATGTCACCTCCAACTCTCATATGTCTATGAAGAGATCCATCCATCGAAATAGATATAGAAATGGGCACTTACAGGATTTCCCCTGGGCTTGAACTCAAGTTCCCTGTGAAGTCAAATCAAACCCCAAAGAAAACTCATGTCTTTCCTCAAACATGACACTTTATCATCCCTAGTAAGTATGTCATAATCTCATATAAAATCTCATAATAACAGGCTTTCATGCCCTTGATATGCTATCACAAATCAAACTTTCGTTGACAGGCTTTCATGCCCTTGCTATGATATCATAAATCAAATCTTCAGTAGCAAGCTCTCATTCTCTTTCTATACTATCATTACTCAAACAATGATAAATTTCTGTCCTTTGTAATAGCAAACTTTCATGTCTTTGCTATGTTATTATGCACTTCTCTTACAGAGTCTAAGTCCTAAGGCATCGACTTCACCTAAGACTTTCATCAGACTTGTGATGCTTACTTCTTGATAACAAGTTGTCATGACCTTGATATGCTATATCACAAACCTAATGAATTAAGTATAGAAAAGCTAAAAAATATCACAACTAGGTAAGCTTCAATTCTATAACTAGATAAAATCAGTATAGAAAGCCTAAGTATATCAAGTTGGTTGAAGGCAACACACCAAAAATTTACACTCTGTGTCCCCTATGATTCATTAGAGTGTTTCTAGAAGAGGGAAGTCATGGCTCTTAATAGATTACCTTGTAGCTGCCTAGCCGCCTGGCTTAAATCAATCAGGCTCGCAGTTATGCCATGGACGATAAAATCATAAGATCTTAATAGGGTTCTTCCTCTTCCCTCATCCATTCACTTTGAGCCATCTTACATGTTTAGTTAAGTTGACTCTTCTCTTAATCAAAAGTTCCATTCTCCGATGAAAAAATGAGTAGTTAACTACAAAGACTTGCGCTTGTAGGAAACCTTCAACCACTGGATCTCTAACGACTTAAAGGCATTTTTTCTAAGGAGAAAATTTTTCTTGAATCGATCTTAAAGATAAGTTTCTCGATTAAATTGGATTAGTCCCGTACACTTTAGAACTTTCATCTCTGAGTACATACATGTGTTGATTTTATGATTAGCACACTCTTTTGTATTTCATGTACAATGAGTAATGAGCCAGTGATTTTTTGATTTCATACATGTGGGACTATTGTCTCACCTAGTCTTATAGGATTGTCATGCTTTTATTTCGGGTCACCAAAATTACAATGCTTTTATACTTTGTATTCAGTCTAAATTTCTTTGTTTAGAACTCCTTCAAGATCCCAACTTCTAATGGACATATTTAATAGTCGCATATATCAGAATTATGATATGTATAAAGAGCATACACCATGAAATCTCGCCTTCAGATTTCTTAGTCAACTCATATATCCTCAAATTTTATAAGAAATGAACTCAAAAGAGATATTTGATATTCTCCCGTTGTAGTGGGAACTCCTTTGAACAACTGCTAGTTGGTCTCACACTAGTATCCCTTACACATGTCCTTAATGACATTAATATGCCTTGTTGACGAACATTTCATTTCCAATATTGTCATATGTCTTTGGGATGAACAAGAATAATATAATTTTTGTTTTACTTAATGTTGATTTTGCACGTATTAGAAACTAAGAAATTTCTATAATTCAGTTTAAGTTCTTGTGGTGAAGGTTTCAATGAAAAATTGATTTTTTTAGGAATTATTCGTTTTTATCTATTATTTTTTAAGAAGTCATGTTTGTGTAGAACAAGTGCAAGCATTGTTTTGTATGCCATGTCTTACTGTATAACTTCTATCAGAATTAATAGCACCTGCACAAATGCATTTTCTCTATCAATGTTAGCATTATAGAAATATGTTTTCTGGATTAATTTCTGAAGCATCATCGTATCTTCTTATAAAATCACAAGCCATTTCATGTTCATGTGTA
Organism: Apostasia shenzhenica; assembly: GCA_002786265.1. Taxonomy (NCBI): domain Eukaryota; kingdom Viridiplantae; phylum Streptophyta; class Magnoliopsida; order Asparagales; family Orchidaceae; genus Apostasia; species Apostasia shenzhenica. The sequence continues at coordinate 189,336 of KZ451950.1, read as the reverse complement.
GGCATCAGCAGTTAAGCTACAGATTTACTTCAGGAGATGAAGTTGAAGATTTGTTTGTTTTGCTAAAGGAAGTCAAACAACAGATTCCTTCAATAGCTGCAGTATCCTCTGGTGCTATCGCATCTGATTATCAAAGATTACGAGTGGAGAGTGTATGTACGAGGTTAGGACTTGTTTCTCTGGCTTATTTATGGAAGGAAGATCAAATTTCTCTTCTTGATGAAATGGTAATTTATGTATTTATTTCATTGCTTTTCTAGGCGATATGGCTTTGCCATTCATTCAAGTTCTTTTAAGCTAAATAGCTTTCTGTTTGTGATTTTAGGTAGGAAGAGGCATATTGGCTGTTGTAGTGAAGGTACATTATCACATCTAACTACTTCCACATTTTCATATGCTTTTCGTTCATAGGTATAACAATGACATAAGGGCTGGTTAATGGGTGATTGCTGTCAATTTGTATATCAAAGATGATTTGAGACTAATTCTTAATCTTTTAAGTTACCAATGTTAACTCTCATGCTATATTTTATCCTGCTTCTATCTAGTAAAGACATTAAAATTTTTTATGGATTTAGTAGGTTGCTGCTTTGGGTTTGAACCCTGAAAAACACCTTGGTAGAGAGCTTGGAGATCTAAAAAGCTATTTGCTTCAAATGAATGAGTATGTGCATGCACTCTAAAATAAACAGAATGTAAAGCTTCTTTTATTTTCTACGTGATTTTTATCTTTCTACAATATTTACAAATACTCCTATTAACTAATTTGAGGTTGAGGCTTTTTTGTTATTGTCTTATATCCCTGTTGTATATATAACTAGAATTTTGGATTTAAACATGAGCTTCTTTTATTTTGTTTAGCTGTTGAGCATAATTTATGATATTTTTCCAAGATTTGCACTAAGTAAAAAGCTAAAGTAAAAGCAGGAGTACAACTCTTCTGAGAATTTTATTTAATTAGACATAAGTGCGTGGATAAAGTGGAACGTGGCTACAATATATCTCTAAGTTGATAAGTTGTTATGATGGGTCATAATTTTAACCAACACCGTCATCATCAGAGAACTAGGTGGTCCTCTTCACAAGTTAATTTTAGTGGACAACTGTTGGTTTGAGTTGCCGATCCTATGATGTGCACATGAAGAGCAAGTGCTAACAGGTTATTCTTTGCAAACTCTCCTGACTGATTTAATCCTTGAATTCGACGAAATAGTAAATGCATTAAATTTATTGTAGTGCCTCTGTCAAAAACTGTCATAAGTTTGGTACTTTTGATCAATCAAACTTGTTTAGGCCTTGTTTGGTTTGTTTTATATTCAAATGAGCTTAATTCATATGCTTAAAATGAAGAGTTGTTCTTTTTTTACGTGAATATAACGGACTTATTTCTAAGTCTTTTTGGTTGTCAGAATCTCACTGTGAGTAAATCTAGCTCAAATCCTGTTCAATGAGATAGCGTTTCATTCCCGGTCATTGGTGCTAAATCTGAAAAACTCGATTGAAGAGTTTGTATTATAATTTGAATTTAATGTCACTGTCTTTATTGTTTGAAAAATCTCAGAATAAAATTTGGATCAGAAGTGAATTTGCCATTTTTAATTCCCAGCCAAATAAAGGCCTTATCACTCTTCTGTTTTTTTAAAACTTTTGAATCTCTGATGACATTAATTTTTGCATAGGCTGTTTAGCTGTTAACCTTTCCCAGGTTTGCATTTTTTGAATTGTCTTGCAGCTTCATCCATTGTGTCAGTAGTTTAAATATGAATCAAAGTTGATGTTTAAGAATTATAAAGCCTTTGTATCATGCTAATCGTTTTCCTATTTTGTTACTATTTTTAGGCTTTATGGATTAAACGTCTGTGGTGAGGGTGGAGAGTATGAAACAATAACTCTTGATTGTCCCCTTTTTGTAGTAAGTTTTGACACCATCTCCTGCTTTCTTTGAATGTATGTTATCCTTTAAGTTTGTTTATTTCGTTCTTGTTCTGAAAAGTTCTAAAAATGCTAATACTTGGTTGAACATTAACTGTTTATTTATTTATTTTCTTCAGTTGTCATTTCATTCAGTATTTAACATTGTTGCTTTTTAGAATGCACGAATTGTACTTAACAAATTCCAAGTGATTCTACAATCACCTGATTCAATTGCACCTGTTGGTCTCCTTCATCCCTTGAATTTCCATCTGGAATGCAAAGAGGAAGCTGTGTCATGCCAATACAGGGAGAACAATAATTTCAGTTCAGATAAAGAAAATGTTGTTTTTGAAGTAGATGGAGATTTTGCACTAAATTGTTTGGAAAAATGCAGTTCTACGGATCATATAGTTGATTTTGACACTAATGAGCAAATAAGCATGTGCATATCAACTTGTAGGAGGGGTACATTTTCGATTGGCTGTTGGATTCAGCATTCTGATGCTTCCAGAGGTATACAACTTACCTTTGCAATTTTCAGATTAACTTAACAATTTTTTTAAAATTTAGATTTCTATGAGCCTAGTTTTGTTGGCAGGACTCCAGAATGATCTCACGGCTGTTCTTCGTAAAATTGAGCAGCAGCTGAGGAACGATGGTCTCGACTGGATGCACGTTTTGTATATTCATCTGTACATTTCAGATATGAAGCAATTTGCTTTGGCAAACGAAGTTTATTTGAGATTCATTACAGAAAAGAAATGCTATTTGGGTGTTCCATCCCGCAGTACTATTGAGGTTCCCCTTACAGATGCCGTTCTAGGTAATGCTTATGTTGAAGTACTAGTATCAAATGATGAGAGCAAAAGAGTTCTGCATGTACAAAGTATTTCATGTTGGGCTCCTAGCTGCATTGGTCCATACAGTCAGGTAACATCCGCTGTCTTGGTTTGAGAATTCCTTATTGAGTACTCGAACTATTTTTGAGTTCATTTTGAGCTACACTATACATGTTTAAGCTTCCCCATTGTTATATGTAGGCAACCTTGCATAAGGAAGTCCTCTATATGGCTGGACAGCTTGGCCTGGATCCCCCCACAATGCTACTCACCCGTGGGGGTCCAGCTGCTGAAATGGATCTAGCACTATCAAATTGCGAAGCTGTGGCCAATTGCTTCGGATGCTCTGTTGCATCGTCGGCAGTTTTTATTACTATTTATTGTTCTGTATCTCTTTCATCATCTGAGATTATTGCAATTCAGGATCGGTTGGAGCTTTTCATCAACAAAAAAGCAGTGAATGAAGAAGGCCTTGGAGCAGTTAATCCAATTTTTCTATTTGTTGTTGCTTCCAATCTTCCAAAGGGGTATGATTCTTACAATGATATTGGCATCCATGAAACCATTTCAGACACTGATATGTATTCTTACTATTTTTAAAGCATAACGTATCAAAAAAATCTGTCAAAACTTTTATGATTATTTATAGTTCGTGTTCTTTTAAAATTTAAATGCTTGTATTATGGGCTGTGATTTTGGTTTTTTGTGTGTGTGTGTATAATTTTTATTTTTATTTTTGTCATGCAGAGCAAATGTAGAAGTGAAGCCTGTCCTTTGTCTTGCTGATAATGGACAGTATGAGGTTCAATCGGTCAAGCTGTGCAAACCCACTATGGATACACCAAACTACACCTTCTTTAATTTCTCTGACTGGCATAACTCCTGCTGCGACATAAAACTTGTCCCTGCAAGGATTTGCATGGCAGTGATCTCTGTGACGATAGATGAGGCAGCAAGAATTTACTCTGAAGCTTATCCTTTTCCTTCTATCCTTCGCTGTGGCAACTCTGATCGGCAGATGAAAGCAATCGTGTTTTTCTTAATTTATCTTGCTGATAAGATTATTTCTGATAATGGGTTCACTTGGCAGGAGTTGAAGGTAGGTTTCTTGCATGCCGTGTCAAAGTTTTTCATGTCGTCATAGTCCTATCCTAGTTTCTAGTAGAAAAAATTGACAGCAAATTTTCATAGAATAACCTGCAAGTAGAATATGCATGATATGCATCTTGCCCTTTTAACACTATCTCATTTTTGTTGCCGTTATTTGTTTGTTGATGCTTCCTTTTTGATACTGCCTTCTTTAAAATGCTTTACAAAGCTTACAAAAGCTAACAAAATTGTAGACAATGAAGATGTAATTGTTAACTTGTTGATATCTCGTATCATCCATCTTTTTTTTTTCTCTTGATAAACACCAAGTAATTTTTATCTTCATTATGATCTTGTGAATGAGAAATGAGTATATCCGAAAGAAAGTTAGTGTTGCACCAATTGGGGATAAATTTAGAGAAAGTCAGCTTAAATGGTTTGGACATCTAAATCGTAGGCCGATTGAAGCTCCAGTTAGAAAAATTGAGTCGTTGGATTTTGCCCATGTACAAAGAGGAAGAGGGAGACCAAAGAAGATATGCCAAGAAACTATAAGGAGTGATCTTAGTTACTTAGACTTAGATAAGAATTTGGTAACTTATAGAGCGCAATGGAAACAAAGGATTCATGTAACCGACCCCGCCTAGTGGGACGAAGGCTTGGTTGTTGTTGTTGTTGTTGTATGATCTTGTGAATGGAATCTCTAACCAAACTATCACCCCTATCAACAAGGCACGTACTTATATTGTTTGCTTCTTACCTCTACTGAACTTAAATTTCTACTTCATAAACACAAGTTTACACTAGAATTTTCCCAGCAGCATAAACTCGAAATGACGCTAAATTGTTTTGCTTGGTGTTATTGACGATGATGTTTTGCTTGTCATCCTTACATCCTTTAATTTGGCAAATTTGGCGTGCAGAATTTGAGATTCTACGTATTGAAAGATCTTGTAGCAGCCGAAAATACGCTTTTCCTTGTATTTTCTGATGCGTTCAGTGAGTTCGCGGAGATGAGCAAGAAAATTGATGCAAGTGAGAGACCCATCTTCAACCTCGTGCCAGTTTTAGGCTCTGGTAGATCTGCAACCATGGATGGCTTAATAACATGTGAGTTATTTGCTTCTAAGCTTTGAAAAATCCAGTAGCTTAAATTTTTTTTCTTTGTATTCTCGTTATCCTGTGTACTTCATTGGTTCAGTTTTTTTTTTTTTTTTTTCGAAATTTGCATTGGTTTAATCTGTGCTGATCAAAAGTTTATTATCGGCAAATTTCTACACCAGTCATGTCTCAATATATAAAAGCAGGAGTTTAGGGAGAAGAATTTTTGTTATTTATTTTTCAATGATAATTTCATAATTTTTTAAAAAATTTAAATGAGTCTTTAGATTTTTTTTTCCTTATTTTTTTATCTCATAATTTGATTTTGTCATTTATCTTAATCTTGTTCTTGGGTCTTAAAAAATTATGATTTAGTCTCCAGATTTCTTATGAGAAAACATTTGCCCTTTTGCACAAAATTATATCTTAGCTTTCTTATTTCACTTATTCTTGATCATAATTTTTTAGAAAAAAAAAAAAACAATAATTTGGTGTCAAATCTCTCCTTATAAAAATGAAAATTTGTTCTCTTCGTTTCTATTAGTTTTGGTCTTAGAATTTAGAACCCAAAAATCTTAAGAAAATTATACTTTGTTATGCTGATTTCTTTTAATTTTTATTTTAGGTTTTAAAAAATATAATTTGGTCCTTAGATTTCTCTTATAAAAAAATTTTTCCTTATCAAAATTATAGTCATCCTTGATTTTTCTTAATTTTTGTCTTAGATCTTACAATAAAATTATAATAAAATCTATAATTTGTAGGGGAAGGCAGAATAAGTAGGACAACTTTTCTCCTTATATTATCATTTTTTCAAGTTTTTATTGTAGATTTTAATTTTTTATAATAAAATTTATTATTTGGTCTCTGACTTCCTTATGTTTTGATTTTAAGACTTAATTGTTTAAATTCTCATTGTAGAAATTACAATTTGATCTGTCATTTGGGCTTGGTCTTGGTTTTAGTTTCTACTTTCCTACAATAAAAATTATAATTATAGTTTTTAATTTTTCGGTCTTGGTCTCCAGTTCTAGTTTCTTAAATTTTCTCTTTGCCAAAATCTTAATTTTGTTCTATGATTTTTCTTATTCTTAATCGTAAGACCTAATAAATTATATTGTGATCTCCTAATTTTTCTTAGTCTTAGTATTAGGTTCTAATTACTTATACCATTAATTCTAATTTTGATTTTAGATCATGATGTTTTAAACTATTTTGTAAATTTATAATTTGATTTCTTAATTTTTTTAGTCTCATCTTTTGGTCCTAAGAAATTTTAATTTAATTCTCTAATTTCTAACGATTTTTGCTAGTGAAAATTATTATTTGATTTCTCAATTCTTTTAGTTTTGTGTTCAGGTCATAATTTTTTATAATAAAAATTATTATTTTGTGTTATGCTATTATCTTTTATGTCAGAAATGCTTAACAATGTTGAACGTAAATTTGTGAAAATATGCTTTTTTTTTCTCTTCTTGACATATATATATGAAAATATAAATAAGAAGTTATTTTTTAATTTTTTTTATTGCTTAACTTTTCTTAATATTACATATATTTTAAATACAATTTAAATTTACATTTTAAATTAATTAGCTAAGTTTGAATAAAATTTAATAAAACCATGAATTAAAATTTAAATTTAATGTTTGAATTAGTTAGACATTGAGTAGCAAATGATATATTTTGTAAAAAGTGTATAAATTCATGTTATAAAAAAATATTAAAAATAATTTTTCATTCACGAATAAAATTTCTATTTTTTTAAACTATTTTTAAAATTAAAATTTAAATTGAATGTAAATGACTTAATAATCAAATTAGTTAGGTTTTGATTAAAATTAAAATCAAAATTTAAAAAATATGTATAAATAAAATTTTTTGTATGTTTTACAAGCTTATTGGTCTGTTAACACAATGGAAAAAGTAAAAATGTAAAATTTAATTAATTTACATTGCTGTTTTTAATGTACCATCGTCTTGGCTCAAAAGTGTTCTTTTAGTTCAATGGCAAAATGTTTATTATAATATAGTGTCAAATTTGAATTAAATTATCATCATAATTTTGAGAAAAAATGTTGACGTAGGATGTAGGGGATTCCAAGGAAAATAAAAAAAGAGAGAGTTCCGGGAGACGGCAGCGAGCAGAGAGGTAAGCCTGTTAGCAGAGGCTTAAGAGAGAGAGAGAGAGTTCGGGGCATCCAAAACAACACAAAGATTTAAGGTGGTTCAGGGAGAAGATCCCCTACGTCCACCGAGCGATCAGCGAAGAAGTTTTACTAAACAAAAAGGTAGCCGTTAAGGCTAATACAATGTTTAGGAAAGAAAAGAGGGAGAGAGAGGGGAAGAGCTCCTCAGTTGGGGCTCTAATACAATGGGAATGAGAGAACCAGGGAAGCTGCTTACACCCTGGACGCTCTTCTTGATTCTTTCTTCTCTGATCTCCGATCTGTCTGCATGAAGACTGTTCAGAGGTATTTGTAGGCAGCGGATGGTGCGGCTTTGTCCTGGTTTTTCGAAGAAAATGAGGTGAACAAGCTCTGAGTTAGCATCGTTTGTTGGCCGCCGGAGGGACCAAAAGTACCAAAAGGAGGATGCTAACTTTTAATATTGTACTACTTCTGGGGATCCGTGACAGCTGGAGCATGTAGATCCTCGATTTGCGGGTTTGAAAAAAGTGTCCTTGTACGGGGAATGACGCGGTCGGACCAAGCTTGATTATGACAGGCACCGTTTTGTAACATCGAAGACAATGTTACCAGGGATGGTGCTGGCTCATCGTGGACGAGGTTTGGTTGAACCCTCATGTTCGAGGTTTGACTGAGGTCTGACCTGTGAGAACAGATAGATGAATTAGTTAAAAGAAATAAAGGCCAAAAGCCAGCTAGGCGCCACGTGTATAGCAGAGATGCAGCATTGGAACCATGTGTTAACATCAGCCCCCCGCATTCTTAGGGCGCAAATATTGATATGAGTCTTAGAATACGAACCGTCGCGATGGAAGACGCGCTGCCCGAGACCTGTTATGATAAGATTGGGGCGTCGCCCGTCGATCTGTATTCTCTTCCTCCACCCCCTGAGTTTCTGCAAGAGAGGGTAGATTGTTAGAGAGATGGCAGAGAGGAAGAAGTGGGTGACTCTGTTAGGCATCACAAAGAAAAGAGCCAGCGATCTTCCGATTGACGCTCCTCCTCCTGAGAAGAGGAGGCTCCTGGAATCTTCTGAAGGGTCGTCGAAGCCGGCGACGACGGATCCTATTGAAGCGCCCCCAGCGGAAGAAGTGAGAGTTGTGGTTGTGGCTTTGGAGGGGGAGGCTCCGTCAGTCAGGGTTGCTGCTGTCCTAGCGCAGACGCTGAAATAAGTGCAGGAGCCGATGAGCGTAGAGGCCACAGAGGTAGTGGACGTCTCTGATTCTCCAGTCAAGCCGCCTCTGAAGGATGGAGAGCAGAAGGAGGTGATCCTGGTGAGTGAAACAGCCGCCGGGAAAAAACTAGCGCCCGGGAAGATCCTGCTCAAAGATAAAGATATTGAGCGGCTCCTTCCTAAGTTCGGGGTTCCTTCTGCAGAGGGCGCGAAGAAGACACCCCTCAAGATCTGTGGTCCCGCTCCTCTTGGTTCATCAATCCCTCCTTCTGAGAAGAAAAGGAAGTTCCTCTTCCCTTCTTTCCTTCCAACGAACATGCGAAATGACGAGGAAAAAGAAGAAAAGGGAAGGAAGGAGGAGGGCAGTAAGATGGATGAGGCGACTAAAGGGAAGTGCCCTCTCAGGTTGCTCCTGAAAGCGCCCTTGGCATTGAAGGGACAGAAGGCAAGATGGAGGAAGCGATTAAGAGGAAGGAGAGGGTTCCTCCAGCTGCCTCCAATGTCGCCCCCAACATTGGGAAGACATGGGGCGTACTAGGAGAAAGGTTGTTTGAAATAAGGAGAGAGGAGGAGAAGATCCTGGGGAGTACCTCCAAGGTTCTTGAGGTAGTAAAATCTCTGAAGGGCAAGGAGGAAGGGGAGGCTTGCCACCTACGGAGAATAGAGGAGTTGGAGGGCACTTTGTTGCAGGTCACGAAGCGCTCTCAAAGTGATCATAGGGAGGAGCTAGGGAAGTTGTATAAACTGGAAGACAAGTTGGCTTTCCTGGCTCTGAGTAACGCGGAATGGGCCAGTAAGAGCGAGGCTGCGAGGGGAGAGTTCGACCGCAACCTATCGGATGTGAACTAGGCCCATTCTTCTCATGTCAAAGACCTCCAAAAAAAATGAGTTATATGATGAGAATGAGGCTTTGAAAGAGAAGAGGAGCTGGCTAAGGGATGAGGTTGCCAAGGCCAGGGAGGCATCGCCGGGAGCGAAGCAGGCGGCCTCCGAAACTCATCGCCGGGAGGAGTTGCTGAAGTCCGAGGTTCACTCCTTGCGGGCCTTAGTGAAGAATAGCTCTGGATGGTGGAGACGGCGTATGGAGGATCTGGAAGAAGCGGTGAGAAGGGCGGTGAATATCGTCAGTGCCTCGCCAGTGGGTCACCACGTGAAGAACCAGGCAGCTTTTGATGTCCTCCTGCAGACATTGGTTGATGTAAGCATCTTAAACTAGGAGAATATCAAAAGTCCTGTTGTTCTTCCCTTCTGTTGTCCTAAGGGACCAGACAGGTTTTTTGACGCTGGCAACCACTGCCCAGAGGGGGTTCCTCCAGCAAGGTCCTACGTTGGATGGGGATATCACCTATCTCCCCTACGCAGGAGTCCCAAAGAGGGCCAGATTACTCCCCTCGAGGCCAGATGGCTAGGCCAAAGTGCTCCTCCCGAAGTCCAGCAGTAGGATCAGCCAGGGAGCCAGAAGTGACTTGCCCCCGTCTCCTAACTCCTTAGCCTCATCACCAACGTAATATTTGAAGGAATGATAGTTGAGGAGAGGAGTCCAGGTAGCTCCTGGGCGATCTGCTCCCTGCTGTTAGTAGTGTATTAGATTGGTCTCAGAGAGAGGGGTTCTCTCGTTTTTAAGGTCAACACTATTACACTGGGTGTCTAAGTTCTAAAGCTTTCTATTTTCTTTGTTTTTCCTGTACTCATGAGAGAAACATGTAAGAGAACAGAGAAAGTGAAATTGTAATAAGTTTTATCATTAATGAAATACATTTTTTCTTTCAAAAACTTGTTTTTGATGAACTCTGTTTGTGTTTGTCTTTTCTTTCGTGTTTAAAACAGGTACCACGAAATCAGAAAAGAGAGAACATGAATTCATAAGTGTGAAAGTATAAAATCAATGGTAAATTCTAAGTTAAAAAGGAAAGTTACTGTCCTCGTGCACGATTATAAAGATCACCGAGATTTTATCTTGATTGGCTTCTATTCCTCTGGCTGAGACTCGATAGCTCAAAAATTTCCCTGAGGCCATGCCAAAGGTGCAATTGGTAGGATTAAGTTTGAGGTTAAACCTTCGTAGGGAGTCAAGTGTCACCCTGAGGTCGCCGAGGTGCCCTTCCATGGTTTTGCTCTTGACTAAGATGTCGTCGACATATGCTTTAAGATTCTTCCCCCTTTGGTCCTTAAAGACGACATCAATCATGCGCTGGTAAGTAGCGCCGGCATTCTTGAGACCAAAGGGCATGACATTGTAGCAGTATGTGCCGAAGTCAGTGATGAAGGCAGTCTTCTCTACATCTTCATTGGCCATCCGGATTAGATGGTACCCAGAGAAAGCATCCAGGAAGCTCATAATCTCGGACCCGAAGGTACGATCTACCATTGTATCAATGCGTGGGAGAAGGTAAGTATCTTTGGTGCAGGCTTGATTTAGTGTGCGGAAGTCCATCATCCTCCACTTTCCGTTGGCCTTTTTCACCATGATGACGTTGGTGAGCCATTGGGGATATTATACTTCCCTGATGTAGTCGGCTCCAAGTAGTTTGTTGACTTCTTTGATAGCGTTCTTCCTCTCCCCTGCCATCACCCTTTTCTTCTATGCTATAGGGGAGGCAATATTAGATATGTTCAGTCGTCTGCTGTTTATCGTTCATAGAAGAGGATAAGTTGATGACCTCGTCTTGTGGTATGTCGGGTTGAGACTCCCTGGGATCCAGTTGATCGACGACGAGCTCTGCAGCGATCTGGAAACACCAGGTAGCCTGCCTGGAATCTCCTCTGATGGTGACAACGCCGCTGGGGGTGCGGAACTTCGCTCAGAGGTGAGGCATGGAAATCACCATCCCAAAGAAATTAAATGTCGTCCTTTCGAGGATGGCATTGTAGCGTGACTTAGCTCTGATGACGGCGAAGTTCACCATGTTTGTAGCGTAGCCGTTGTTATCACTGAAAGAGACGGGCAAGGCAAGGAATCCCAGAGGTTGAACTCTTTCCCTGGAGAAATCGAGTAAGGTGGTTCCAGCACGAAGGAGGTTTACCTCCTCAAGCCCCATCTAGAGGAAAGCAGATTCGAATAGGATGTCAGCGGCACTCCTAGAATCGAGGAGTACTCGTCGAAAATCGAAATCAGCTACGCGGGCAACGACTACGATCAGATCGTTCTGTATATTGCCTTCCTGGGGGAGATCCTCCTGACAAAAGGTAAGTGGGATGGATGAAGAATGTTGCTTAAAGATACCGCCGACCTCGGCTTTTTGGCGGCAAGCAGTAGCAGGGTCAATGTTAAAGATGGCATTGATCGTCCTGGGGGCAGGGGGTTAGGACGCCCATGTTGGCTGGGACCTGGAGACGGTAGGGCTTTAGCAGAAGCCCCAACGACTTTGGAGGCCTTTCCTTTCTGGGCAGCAGTGAGGGTCAGCGCTTGCCTTGATCTGCCAGTTTGTCGAGTATAGCTCTGAGGCCACGGCACTTGTGAAGCTTGTGCCCGTAGTTCCCGTGGAACTCACAAAAATTGTCGGGATCCACTCTGACCGGAGGCGCTGGCTTGGGTCCGGTAGGTCGAACCCACCCTTGTTTAACAACCGCCGCATAGACTTCAGGAAGCGATCGAGAGAAAAAATGCTTCTTGTGCTAGATGTGTCGTGGCTTCCCCTCATCTTGATCACGATTCTTGGCCATGTGTATCTTCTTGGCCGAGAGTTCATCACCCCGATGTTTCCTCTTTCTCTTCTCTTGCTTGACTCCAGAAACACTGGGGGGAGATGACTCAACATTCTCGAGGAGCATAAATTGGCTAGCTCTGGCCACCAGCTTTGGGTAACTCCGAGGCTTAGCCAGCTGTAGGGATTTAGATAGATCCCCCACCTTGAGTCCCCTCTGAAAATTGTGCATGGCCACCGCCGGATCGACATCTTCAGCTTCTGCCACTACGGCGAAGAAGCAGTTGGTGTAATACTAGAGGCTTTGTCTCTCGCCTTACTTAATGTTGGCGAGCACCATGTAGGAGACGACCATTCGGGTCCGACCCCGATGAAACGGGCGATCAGCTCCTATTTCAAGTGTTCGTAGGAGGAGATGTGACCCCTGGGCTGCTTGATGAACCAGCTAAATGCTACCCCTTTCAAAGTGTTGGCTAGGAGGTGGCACTTAGTGGCTTCGTCCGGCTTGCGGTAACGGACTGCGGCCTCAAACCCCTGAACGTGCTCGCGGGGGTCGGTCGCACCTCTGTAGGCCTCAAGCCTAGGCGGCCTGAAGACTTCTGGGACTGGGGCCAGCCGGATGGCGTCGGCAAAAGGGGCATTGCCGTCCATCGGTCCAAAAAGGGATTAGGCCCATGATGAGGGGCCTGAATGCTTGGAAAAAGGGGATCTCTTCTTGCAAGGAAAGAGGGGGAAGACAGGTGGAAGGAAAGTAGGCTGTGGTAGAGGACATGGTGGAAATGAATTCTGGTGAACCTCCTGGAGGCGAATGGGGCGTCTGGGCGGTTGAGAAGAGCCAGGCGTTTGAATGGAAGGCGCTGCGACAGGAAACGCGAGATCAGGAGCCTCACCGACCGGAGTAGGGGGTACACGGGCCGCCGCTACCGTCGGAGGAAGTTCTGGGGCCGCCGCAATTGGCGGGAGAGGTGCAGGAACCTCCGCGACCAGCGGGAGAGGAGTAGGGGCCACCGCGACTGGCGGGGGAGGAAGTACTGTGCATACTGGCTGAGTCTACCTGAGAATCACGGCCTGTTAGGCTGTGAGGCCAGTGACCAGGTCAGTAAGATTTGCCAGCATCCCCTGAAGTTCTGAGACACGAGTCCCCTGGAGGAGGAAGCAGATTCGACGGGACGCCGAGAAGTTGAGGCCGAAGCCCTGTCGTCTGGTGCCCGAATGGAAGGTTCTTCAGTGTGCGTACTACGAGTAGCGGTTGGTTCGGCCCGTTCTGGCCACCGTCTTCCCAGAGTCTCAATGAAAGCACCAGAAGATGTTTACGTAGGATGAGGGGATCCCAAGGAACACAAAAAAAGAGAGAGTTCCGAAAGACGGCGGCGTGCAAAGAGGTAAGCCTGTTAGCGGAGGCTTAAGAGAGAGGGAGAGAGAGTTCAAGGCATCCAAAACAGTACACAAAGATTTAAGGTGGTTCAAGGAGAATATCCCCTACGTCCACCGAGCGATCAACGAAGAAGTTTTACTAAAGGAAAAAGATAGCGTTAAGGCTAATACAATACAACAACAACAACAACAACAACAACAACCACCACCACCAAGCTTTAATCCCACTAGGTGGGGTCGGCTACATGAATCCTTTGTTTCTATTGCGCTCTATCAGTTACTAAATTCTTGTCTAAGTTTAAGTAACTAAGATCACTCCTTATAGTTTCTTGTCATATCTTCTTAGGTCCCCCTCTTCGTCTTTGTACATGGGCAAAATCTAGTAACTCAATTTTTCTAACTTGAGCTTCAATCGACCCATGATTTAGATGTCCAAAACATCTAAGTTGACTTTCTCTAAGTTTATCCTCAATTGGTACAACACCAACTTTCTTTCGGATATACTTTGTTCGATCACCCTCTCCCAAAGTTTTAAAGTATGACTCATTAATTTAATTCCTCTATAATTGGCACAATTTTGTACATCGCCTTTATTCTTATAAATAGGTAGTAATATACTCTTTCTCCATTCATTTGGCATCCTTTTAGTCTTCAAAATTATATTAAACAATCTAGTGAGTCAAGAAACTCCTTCATCTCCTAAGCACTACCAAACATCAATTGAGATGTTATCTGGTCTTACTGTGTTTTTATGCTTCATTTTCTTTAAACCTTTCCAGACTTCAGTTTTACTAATACGTCGGATGTAATAATAATTTTTACATTCTTTTAGAGTGCTGAATTCTGTAAGATCAATTGAATTTTCACAATCTTCATTGAAAAGCTATTGAAAGTAACTCATCCATCTATTTTTGATATCTTCTTCCTAATACAATGTTTAGGAAAAAAAAAAGGGAGAGAGAGGGGAAGAGCTCCTCAGTTGGGGCTCTAATACAATTGGAATGGGAGAATCAGGAAAGCTGCTTACACCCTGGCCGCTCTTCTTGATTCTTTCTTCTTTGATCTCCGATCTATCTGCATGAAGACTGTTCAGAGGTATTTGTAGGCAGCGGATAGTGCGGCTTTGTCTTGATTTTTCGGAGAAAAGAAGCTGAACAAGCTCTGAGTTCGCGTCGTTTGTTGGCCACCGGAGGGATCAAAAGCAGCAAAAGGAGGATGCTAACTTTTAATAATAATACTACTTCTAGGGATCCGTGATAGCTGGAGCATGTGGATCCTTGATTTGCGGGTCTAGAAAAAGTTTCCTTGTACGGGAACGACGCGGTTGGACCATGCTTGATTGTGACAGGCACCGTTTTGTAACATCGAGGACGATGTTACCAGGGATGGTGCTGGCTCATCGTGGACGAGGCTTGGTTGAACCCTCGTGTCCGAGGTTTGACCGAGGTCTGACATGTGAGAACAACTAGATGGATTAGTTAAAAGAAATAAAGGCCAAAAGCCAGCTAGGCGTCATGTGTTAACAAAAATATAATAAATTATTATGGAGAGGAAAATTTTAAAAAATAATTAGAAATTTTTTTTAAATGATTTCTTTTATGAATAAATTTAATGAAAGAATATATCAAAGTCTTTAAATTTAGAATAAATTATTATACGATTTAAAATTTTCAACATCTAGATTTTTAAGTTACACAATCCATCAATTAGCATTAGCGTGGCTGCGAAATAATGTGGCGGGAGAGAGGCAAAGAGAAAAATTAGTAATTTTATGAAAATTTTAATAATTATAAAATTAGAAATAACTTTATTGATGTATTATGTGTAAATTGGAATTTAGATATTAAAATTTTAAAATTATAAATTTACATAATAACCAACATGTAATTTACCCTAAATATAAAACTTTTTTACTTCAGTAAAATTAGGGACTGAGTTTCGGGTCGCCGTCTATGCAGCAGAAGCGAACGCATAAAATTAACAATGTCTTTTTATGCGTATTCCCGTACCTTAATTGGAAAATTTTGCATCAAAAATTGCCAAAATCCCTGAGTATAATTCAGGGATTTCGGCAGTCGCATGCATGGATGTATGAGGAGGGGCGCATAAGAGTTTCGAGAGGTTCCGCATAGACGGCGGCCCCAAACTTTTCACAGTGCCTAATTTTACTGAAGTAAAAAAGTTTAAATTTAGGGTAAATTACACGTAGTTTATTATGTAAATTTATATTTTTAAATTTTTAACATCTAAATAACAATTTACACATAACGCATCAATTAAATTATTTTTAATTTTTTATTATTAAAATTTTTATAAAATTACTAATTTTTCTCTTTTCTACTTTGTTGCAGCGCCAGATCACCAGCACCGACAACTTCGTTATAATCTACTACCTCGAGCGTAGATTATAACAATTTATTTGCTTATACATAGTTGTCTTTATTTCTGCATTTTATTCGAGTTGTTCGGTGTCATACGTTATGTTTGTCTGTGGGAATGCTCACTTTGATGTCATGTATATGTGGTGGGTGACTGTGAGTCTTATGTGTGAGTCGGATCAAATTAGGTTCAAGAATCATGATCGAGATGAGGGGAAGCCACGACACATCTAGCACCAGAAGCATTTTCTCTCTCGACCGCTTCCTGAAGTCTATGTGGCGGTCGTTAAACAAGGGTGGGTCCGACATGTCGGACCCAAGCCAGCGCCTCCTGTAGGAGTCGATCCCGACAATTTTTGTAAGTTCCACGGGAACTACGGGCACAAGCTACACAAGTGCCATGGCCTCAGAGCTCTACTCGACAAATTGGCAGATCAAGGCAAGCTCGAAGAGTTCATGCAGATGGTGCTGGCCTTCACTGCTGCCCAGAAATGAAAGGCCCCTGAAGTCGCTGGAGCTTCTGCTAAAGCCCTGCTGTCTCTAGGTCCCAGCCAATAAGGGCGTCCTCACCCCTTGCCCCCAGGACGATCAATGTCATCTTTAGCATTGACCTTGCTACTGCTCGCCGCCAAGAAGCCGAGGTCGGCGGTATCTCTAAACAACATTCTTCATTCATCCCACTTACCTTCTGCCAGGAGGATCTCCCCCAGCAAGGCAATATACACAACGAACCGATCGTAGCCATTGCCTGCATAGCTGATTTCGATTTTCGACGAGTGACATCCTATTAGAATTTGCCTTCCTCCAGATGGGGCTCGAGGAGGTAAACCTCCTTCGTGCTGGAACCACCTTACTCGATTTCTCCGGGGAAAGGGTTCAACCTCTGGGATTCCTTGCTTTGCCCGTCTCTTTCAGTGATAACAACGGCTATGCCATGAACATTGTGAACTTCGCTCTCATCAGACCTAAGTCATGCTACAAAACCATCCTCAGAAGGACGACACTCAATTCCTTTGGGATGGTGATTTCCACGCCTCACCTCTGCGCGAAGTTCCGCACCCCCAGCGGCGTTGTCACCATCAGAGGAGATGCCAGGCAGGCTACCCGGTGTTTCCAGATCGCTGCAGAGCTCGTCGTCGATCAATTGGATCCCAGGGAGTCTCAACCCGTCATACCACAGGAGGGGGTTATCAATGTAACGTTGGGGGGGGGGGGAGATTCTTCCAAAGTTATAAACTTGTCCTTTTCTATGAATGATAAACAGGTGGAGATCACTGTCATGCTTTCTGAGTACATTGATTTCTTTGCATGGTCTCCTGAAGATGTTTTAGGCGTTAACAGGGCTGCCTGCGAGCACCACCTGAACATATCTAAAACTGCCTCCCCTATAGCATAGAACAAAAGGGTGATGGCAGGGGAGAGGAAGAACACTATCAAAGAAGAGGTCAACAAATTACTTGGAGCCGACTACATCAGGGAAGTTTAATATCCCCAATGGCTCACCAACGTCATCATGGTGAAAAAGCCCAACGAAAAGTGGTGGATGTGATAGACTTCCGCACACTAAATCAGGCCTGCCCCAAAGATACTTTCCCTCTCCCACGCATTGATACAATGGTAGATCGTACCTTCGGGTACGAGGTTACGAGCTTCCTGGATGCTTTCTCTAGGTACCATCAGATCCGAATGGCCAATGAAGATGAAGAGAAGACTGCTTTCATCACTGACTTCGGCACATACTGCTACAACGTCATGCCCTTTGGTCTCAAGAATACCGGCGCTACTTACAAGCGCATGATTGATGTCGTCTTCAAGGACCAAAGGGGGAGGAATCTTGAAGCAAATGTTGAAGACATCCTAGTCAAGAGCAAAACCTTGGAAGGGCACCTCGGCGACCTCAGGGAGACACTTGACACCCTACGAAGGTTTAACCTCAAACTTAATCCTACCAATTGCACCTTTGGCACGGCCTCAGAGAAATTTTTGGGCTATTGAGTCTCAACCAGAGGAATAGAAGCCAATCCAGATAAAATCTCGGTGATCCTAAGCCTGCCCTCTCCTAAAACGACAAAAGAA
>KZ451950.1:37932-171533 GCA_002786265.1 Apostasia shenzhenica | reverse complement strand
TTTTGGGCTATTGAGTCTCAACCAGAGGAATAGAAGCCAATCCAGATAAAATCTCGGTGATCCTAAGCCTGCCCTCTCCTAAAACGACAAAAGAAGTTCAAAAACTAGCAGGACGGATCAACAACCTAGGCAGATTCATTTTAAAAGTCGGGGATCGATGTTCGCCATTCTTTCGATGCCTGCGCAACATAAAGGGGGGTCAGTGGACCGATGAGTGCGAAGCTGCTTTCGTAGAACTGAAGTGATATCTTACCTTAGCCTCGATATTAGTGGCGCCGAAGGAAAGGGTGGTCCTATCTTTATACCTAGGTGTGTCTAACACTGCAGTCTCAGCGGTTCTCATGGACGATGATAAGGGGGCAACATCCAATCTTTTATATCAGCCACATACTCCTAGATGCTGAAAGCCGGTACCCCACAGTGGAAAAACTTGCTCTGGCTCTCCTGGTGACGGCAAGGAAGCTACACCCATATTTTCAGTCCCACATTATCCAGGTTGTCACTGATCAATCGCTCCTGAAGATACTGCACACTCCTGAGGTCTTGGGAAGGCTGCTTAAATGATCCATTGAGCTGGGCGAGTATGACATCAAGTATGTCCCACGGACAGCAATCAAGGCTCAGGCACTAGCAGACTTCGTCGCCGAGGTTTCTACTTTGGAGCCATCGCTTGCCAGACATCAGATAAACCTCTGGTCCCTTCATGGCGATGGTGCATCTGGATCGCAGACCCAGGGGGTTGGGATTCTCCTAACCAGCCCAATGGGAATCAACTTACACCAGACCGTGACACTTCAGTTTAAGGCTACAAACAATCAGGCGGAGTATGAAGCTCTCATTGCAGGGCTAAAGTTCGCACTCAGCATGGTTGTGAAGTGTATACAGGTATTCAGTGACTCCAAACTGGTCGTCAACCATGTGAATCGAGCATTCGAAACAAAGGACGAGGTTCTGAAAAAATATTTGCAACAAGCCCAGTCCTTGATCTCTCAGTTTGAAGATTTCTCCCTGACGCATATTCCCAGAGAAGAAACATCCGCCTTGCTGGATGGACAAGATCCTCAATTACATGAAAGATGGGACCTAGCCCGATAACAAGCAAGAGGCGAAGAAACTAAAGCTTGACTGCGCCAAGTACGCTCTCATCAATGGGGAGCTCTACAGAAGGTCTTATGCCAAGCCCCTCACCAAATGCTTGAGGACTGAGGAAACCTAAGAAGTCATGGAGGCTGTGCACAAAGGGGAATGTGGAACTCATGCTCGTGGCAGAAGTCTGATTATGCGAATCTTACGCCAAGGATTCTTCTGGCCAAATATCCACAAGGATGCTCAGGTGTTTGTGGAGAAATGCTCTCAATACTAGTATTATGCTGACATGCATGGGCAGCCCGCCGGCTATCTTAAGCCCATCAATTCATCTTGGCCCTTCGCTATTTGGGGGCTGAACTTCCTGGGCCCAATGCCTACGGCCATGAGGAACTACAAGTGGATACTAGTGGCTGTCGACAACTTCACAAAGTGGATTGAAGCTAAGTCACTCATTCTACTGCTCAAAACGTCGAGAATTTTCTATGGGCTAACATCGTCTGCAGATACGGCATACTAATGGTGATTATCACAGACAATGATACCTCGTTTGCTAATCAGCGGGTCCAGGACTTCTTTATGTGTAAATTGTTATTTAGATGTTAAAAATTTTAATAATAAAAAGTTAAAAATAATTTAATTGATGCGTTATGTGTAAATTGTTATTTAGATGTTAAAATTTTAAAATAATAAATTTTACATAATAACCTGCGTGTAATTTACCTTGAATTTAAACTTTTTTACTTCAGTAAAATTAGGCACTGTGAAAACTTTTTTACTTTAGTCTTTAAATTTAGAATATAATATTATACGATTTTAAATTTTCAACATCTAATTTCTAAGTTACACAATCCATCAATTAGCATTAGCGTGGCTGCGAAATAATGTGGCGGGAGAGTGGCGAAGAGAAAAATTAGTAATTTTATGAAAATTTTAATAATTAAAAAATTAGAAATAACTTTATTGATGTATTATGTGTAAATTGGAATTTAGATATTAAAATTTTAAAATTATAAATTTACATAATAACCTACATGTAATTGACCCTAAATATAAAACTTTTTTACTTCAGTAAAATTAGGGACTGAGTTTCGGGCCGCCGTCTATGCAGCAGAAGCGAACGCATAAAATTAATAATGTCTTATTATGCGTATTCCCGTACCTTAATTGGAAAATTTTGCATCAAAAATTGCCAAAATCCCTGAACTATAATTCAGGGATTTCGGCAGTCGCATGCATGGATGTATGAGGAGGGGCGCATGAGAGTTTCGAGAGGTTCCGCATAGACGGCGGCCCCAAACTTTTCACAGTGCCTAATTTTACTGAAGTAAAAAAGTTTAAATTTAGGGTAAATTACACGTATGTTATTATGTAAATTTATAATTTTAAATTTTTAACATCTAAATAACAATTTACACACAACGCATCAATTAAATTATTTTTAATTTTTTATTATTAAAATTTTTATAAAATTACTAATTTTTCTCTTTGCCACTCTCTCTTTCAGATCATTCCATAGTATTGTCACACGCTTATGTTGATGAATTATGTAATTTAGAGATATAAATGTTAAAAATTTAAAGAGTAAAGCTGTATAATATTATATTCTAAACTTAAAGACTTTAATATAATCTTCTATAAAATTTATCATAGATCAAATTATTTTAAAATATTTTAGAAAAAATTTAATAATAAAAAATTAAAAATAACTTATTTGATGTATTATTTGTAAATTGGAATTTAGATGTTAAAAATTTTAAATTATAAATTTACATAATAAACTGGGTGTAATTTACGTTAAATTTAAACTTTTTTACTTTAGTAAAATTAGGCTGAAAGTTTTGAGCCGCCGTCTATGCGGAACCTTTCGAAAAACGTATGCGCCCCTCCTCATACATCCATGCATGCGACTGCCAAAAACCCTGAATGTTCAGGGATTTTGGGAATTTTGGACGCAATATTTTCACAGCTTGGTCGCATATAATTATAGTACGGAAATACGTATGATAAGACATATTGTTAATTTTATGCGATCGCTTCCGCTGCAATCCATCCCTACCGTGAAGGGGGAAGGACGAAAAGGGAGTTCAGGGGAGGGAGGGGGACGCTGAGAGGGTTCGCGGAGGCGACGGGGAGAAAATGGAGGAGAGATGCCATGGATGGCAGCGGGAGTGGAGGCGACGGCGGCGGCGGCGGCGATGGGGGATGGACTGGGCGCGGAGAAGGGAGATGGTGAGGGACTCGACGGCGGCGACTCGGAGCCGAGC
Source organism: Apostasia shenzhenica (assembly GCA_002786265.1). Taxonomy (NCBI): domain Eukaryota; kingdom Viridiplantae; phylum Streptophyta; class Magnoliopsida; order Asparagales; family Orchidaceae; genus Apostasia; species Apostasia shenzhenica. The sequence continues at coordinate 168,180 of KZ451950.1, read as the reverse complement.
TGGATTGATCGGAGAAGGGATGAAGGTGGGTCGGGATCGATTGCAGCGGAAGCGAACGCATAAAATTAACAATATGTCTTATCATACGTATTCCCGTACCATAATTATATGCGACCAAGCTGTGAAAATATTGCGTCCAAAATTGCCAAAATCCCTGTACTATAATTCAGGGTTTTTGGCAGTCGCATGCATGGATGTATGAGGAGGGGCGCATACGTTTTTCGAAAGGCTCCGCATAGACGGCGGCTCAAAACTTTCAGCCTAATTTTACTAAAGTAAAAAAGCTTAAATTTAGCGTAAATTACACCCAGGTTATTATGTAAATTTATAATTTAAAATTTTTAACATCTAAATTCCAATTTACAAATAATACATCAATTAAGTTATTTTTAATTTTTTATTATTAAATTTTTTATAAAATATTTTAAAATAATTTGGTCTATGATAAATTTTATAGAAGATTATATTAAAGTCTTTAAGTTTAGAATATAATATTATACAGCTTTACTCTTTAAATTTTTAACATCTAAATCTCTAAATTACATAATTCATCAACATCAGCGTGTGACAATACTATGGCTGTATGGCATGATCAGAAAAAGAGAGGGGCTAAGAGAAAAATTAGTAATTTTATAAAAAATTTAATAATAAAAAATTAAAAATAATTTAATTGATGTGTTATGTGTAAATTGTTATTTAGATGTTAAAAATTTAAAATTATAAATTTACATAATAACATACGTGTAATTTACCTTAAATTTAAACTTTTTTACTTCAGTAAAATTAGGCACTGTGAAAAGTTTGGGGCCGCCGTCTATGCGGAACCTCTCGAAACTCTTATGCGCCCCTCCTCATACATCCATGCATGCGACTGCCGAAATCTCTGAATTATATATAGTTCAGGGATTTTGGTAATTTTGGACGCAAAATTTCCCACCATGGTCGCATATAATTAAGGTACGGAAATACGCATGATAAGACTGTTAATTTTATGCGTTCGCTTCTGCTGCATAGACGGCGGCCCGAAACTCAGTCCCTAATTTTACTGAAGTAAAAAAGTTTTATATTTAGGGTAAATTACATGTTGGTTATTATGTAAATTAATAATTTTAAAATTTTAATATCTAAATTCCAATTTACACATAATACATCAATAAAGTTATTTCTAATTTTATAATTATTAAAATTTTCATAAAATTACTAATTTTTCTCTTTGCCACTCTCCCGCCACATTATTTCGCAGCCATTATTTCGCAGCCACGCTAATGCTAATTGATGGATTGTGTAACTTAGAAATTAGATGTTGAAAATTTAAAATCGTATAATATTATATTCTAAATTTAAAGACTTTGATATATTCTTTCATTAAATTTATTCATAAAAGAAATCATCTAAAAAAAATTCTAATTATTTTTAAAATTTTTCTCTCGATGATAATTTATTATATTTTTATTAACAAGTGGCGCCTAGCTGGCTTTTGGTCTTTATTTCTTTTAACTAATCCATCTATCTGTTCTCACTAGTCAGACCTCAGTCAAACCTCGGACACGAGGGTTCAACCAAGCATCGTCCACGAAGAGCCAGCATCATCCTTGGTAACATCGTCCTCGATGTTACAAAACGGTATCTGTCACAATCAAGCTTGGTCCGACCGTGTCGTTCCCTATACAAAGACACTTTTTTCAGACCCACAAATCAAGGATCCGCATGCTCCAAGTGTCACGGATCCCCAGAAGTAGTACCAATATTAAAAGTTAGCATCCTCCTTTGACTGCTTTTGGTCCCTCCGGCGGTCAACAAACGACGTTAACTCAGAGCTTGTTCACCTCCTTTTCTTCGGAAAATCAGGACAAAGCCGCACCATCCGCTGCCGACAAATACCTCTGAACAGTCTTCATTCAGACAGATCGGAGATCAGAGAAGAAAGAATCAAGAAGAGCGTCCAGGATATAAGCAGCTTCCCTGGTTCTCTCATTCCCATTATATTAGAGCCCCAACTGAGGAGCTCTTCCCCTCTCTCTCCCTCTTTTCTTTCCTAAACATTGTATTAGCCTTAACGGCTACCTTTTTTGTTTAGTGAAACTTCTTCGCTGATCGCTCGGTGGACGTATGGGATCTTCTCCCTAAACCATCTTAAATCTTTGTGATGCGGGACGGGTGAATAACAATGCAGTTTAGAGATCAACAATTTTATAAAGCAAGTTTTCACCAAAATAATGCTTGAATTTCAGAGAATAATTTTGTGATGACTGAGAAATTAATTAAACTCGCAAAACTAATTACTTTTAAAATTTTAAATAAATTAGATCGAAGGTAATTGAGAAATTACCAATTCAGATTAGGGCGCAATCCGGTTTTTAATAAATCAGAAACGGGGAACAGGATTAAGGGTCTCACAATATTTAACCAGCAGCAATTGAAAATCACTCAATAATGAAAGGTCGCACAGGCGGAGCAAGTTCAAGCAAATCACAAGCGAGCAGAATGTTTCAGAGTATTCGATTTTACCAGATTAAAGGTTTTGTTGAAATTCGTACCTGAGTTAGAAAAATTCAGGGATCCCAATATAATTTCTCTAAATAGGGCCTCGTGTCCGAGCGAAGAGCAGGGTCGCCGGCGTGCGTGCGGAGCAGCGGCGCGGGCGACGGCGGAGCAGGGTCGCCGGCGTACGCAAAAGCGAGCGAGTGCAGATGTCGCATGCAGTCAGGGCGCAGTCGAGCACGAGGGCGACGCGTGCGAGTCGGGCACAGGCGCGTGCGGATGAAATTGTCAGAGAAGTCGATGTGAATGCTGGAGGTGCGAGATGAATGAAATCGAACCCGGAGGGGAGGAGCTGGAGCGGGTGGAGTTTAGGGATTCTCACCCAAGGCCCAAGCCCTTCCCTATCCAGGATATCGATTCATTCCAGAATCAAATAATCCCGAAGGAAACACAATTCAGATATATTCAGCATTAAAAAAATAAGAGTGACAGGGAGACGTTTATATAGGCCTCCATACAGACTGACTCAATAAAGAAAAATACATAATGTAATAAATTCCTCACACAAATGAGGAAATACTAAATAATATGCCTAAAATAATGATCACTGAAATAGAAACAACTAATACAAAATAAATGCGAGAAATAAAATCGTCCCAAAATGGAATCTCCAATCAATCAGAATAAATAGGAGATTTTCAATCTATCGAGTCAGCGATCCGCACCATCCATTTTTCCCAATCTGTCCTAATAGTCAATCAATCCAGATCGAAGCAGCATGGCTAGATCTCGGCCGTCGACGATAAACTCTGCCAGGAATGAATCGACGGTCGATCGTGGTGTCCCCACCACTTTGTGTGCTGTTCTGGATGCCCCGAACTCTCTCTCTCTCTCTTAAGCCTCCGTTAATTGCCTTACCTCTCTGCTCGCCGTCGTCACCCGAAACTCTCTTTTTTTTTGTATTCTTTGGAATCCCCTACATCCTACGTCAAAATCTTCTAGTGCTTTCATTGAGACTCTGGGAAGATGGTGACTAGAACGCGCCAAACCAACTCTGCTGCTCGTAGTACGCACACGGGAGAACCTTTGGTCGGGCACCAGACGACAGGGCTTCGGCCTCAACTTCTCAGTGTCACGCCGAATCTGCTTCCTCCTCCAGGAGACCCGTGTCTCAGAACTTCAGAGGATGTTTGCAAATCTTACTGATCTGGTCACTGGCCTCACAGCCCAATAGGCCATGATTCTCAGGCAGACTCAGCCAGTATGCGCAGTACTTCCTCTCTTGCAAGTCGCGGAGGCCCCTGGTCCTCTCCCGCCGGATGTCTACCTCCACAGTAGCATCAAATTATCCAATATGTTGATAGGTGGTAGAATAGGTAACACGTTTTGCCCATTGAACATAATAATTTCTCCAGGAGAGTAGCAGAAACAATTTAGGGCTAGCAATGACTCGCACTGGACAAAGCTCACAAAGACTGTGTGAATCAACTCAACTCAAAATTAAATTTTTTAAAATTAAATTATTATTTTTTGAATCATTTAGCTTTCTATTTTTTTTAAGACAAATTGTTATATTATTATTAATTTATTTTTAATAAAATATTCTTACATTTTTATATATCAATACATTATGTAATAATATTATACATAATGTTGACGTAGGATGTAGTGGATCCCAAGAAACACCAAAAAAAGAGTCCCGACAGATGGTGGCGCGCAGAGAGGTAGGCTTGTAGTAGTTTTTCCCCCGCGAGCGTCTGATGCACTATGCTCAGCTCCCTCCGCCCTCTAGTCTTTTGAGACACCTTGACCGGGGAGTCAGAGATGTCCACCACCTCTATCGCCTTCTCATCTCCAGGTCCCTGTACAGACTCCAAAGTTCACGCCAGAACCCTAGCAACCTTCGTCGGCCCTTCAAATCCACAACCGGAGCTCCCGCTTCTTCTTCCTGGAGCACCACGACAGCCTTTTCAGCTACCCGTTCAGGCGACCCTTTAGGCGGCTCCAGGACCCTCTTCTTCTCAAGGGGAGGGGCATTGACCGAGGTCCGGCTTTATTCTGACAAGCCTTGGGCAGCGCGTCTGCCATCGCAACGGTTCGCATTCCAGGACCCACATTAATGTTCACGCCTTGACAATACGAGGGGCTGATGTTAACACGTGATTCCAGCACTGCATCTCAGCCGTATACGTGGCGCCATAGGAGCACTAACCCCTTATTATTATTATTATTATTATTATTATTATTATTATTATTATTATTATTATTATTCATGGTGGTCTTAAGCCTCGGCCACGAGGGTTCGGCTAAACCTCAATCCCGACGATTCAGGTTTCCTCAAACATCGTTCACGACGATTCAAGATCATCTTCCAGCAACATCGATGACGATATTTCCCAGCTGCACCTATCACTGTCAGCGTGCCACCGAGCGATCAGCGAGAGATGGCAACCAAAATCGGGCAACTTTTTGATGTCATGTCACACCATGCCTTCGTGTGGCCGTAACTTTATCTCCTCTCTTGATGAGTTTGGAAAATAAATATAAATAATTATTTTATGGATTTTTTTTAAAGGTTTTTGGTGTCTAATAATTATTACAATTAAACAATAATTTATATATAATGTAGACATTTTGATAACATTGACATTTAAGAAATTCAAATATTGTATTTAAATGACAAATGCTTGAATTACTAATTTATTTGTGTGTGGTGTTATGCAATATGCCACTATATGATCAATGTGTATGATTTACCCTTATCTTACTTTCTCTTAGGACATCATCTGACGTTCACTTCCCGCCCTCTTCGGCCGCGGATGTCACAATATATCTATGAAAATCTTCAATTTAATATTTTTCCTTCAACTTAGATGGGCAAAATATATCGAGATAATAAAACTTGAAACTCATGAATATCTAAATTATATGAACAGCTTGTATGAACACTATTATCTTAGAAATCTATAAATAATTTTTAAAATAATCTAAGGTATATTTCTAAGGTATATTTTTAAAAATATTATTTAATTACTATTTTTTTATTAATTTTTTTAAATTTTATATCTTCCAAAAAAAATAACAATGACAGAGTTCATAGTTTAATATAAAAAAGAATCTGGCATTTTATGCATGACAGCTGCAGAAGAGCACCAAGTGTGAGTTGACGGCGTATCCCCATAAAAAGAATTATTCTGATTTGTATGCGGCAAAAGGCGCGGTGCTTGCAAAATTCCTCCAAAAAGCGTGAGTTATAACTCACGATTTTTGACGGTCGCACGGCATCAACTGTAAGGACGGCCGCATACACGTTTACAGAAACAATAGTATGCGGAATTGCTATGTTAGATGCATAGATTAACGTGTTTAAATTATAATAGCTAAAAAAACAATTTAATGTACGTGGTTTATATATATAATCATAGAGTTTATTATGAAATTTTTATTTTTATGATCTTCAAATTTTTAAAGCAAATAATATTAAAAAAAATTTAGAACAGATGTAATACATTTTAATACATGCTCTATAATTACAAGAACATGTATGTAAATATATATATTTTTTAAATAACATTACAAGCTTGATTATAAGATTATATTTTAGAGTAATTCTTTTCTTGCTCCTAAAATAAAACCTTAATTTTATGGGAGTCTATAAAATAATAATCTACCGCCTAAGTTCTTTTGGTTCAAAAATTAATTCTTATCAACACTTTTTAACTTTAGACAATTAAATTGTATTTTAAAAAGTTTAAATAAAAGCAATTTAAAATATACCCAAATATGTATGTTTGATGCTTAATCATATAGTTAAATTTTTAAAATAATAATTTAATGATTAAACTTTAAAAAAAATATTTAAGTTGATTGGCATGACATATAATTAACATTTTCATTTTCAATCTATTTTTTTTTTTCAAATTAGATTATATAATATACTAAATGATAATCAAATTTGAAACTCATGAATTTATGCATAACGATCCAAATTTTATGGACTAATATGTAAGAATACTAGTATTTTAAAGTCCTACTTGTTTGAAAGATTTAATTTAATAATGTTAAAATTAAACTTAAATAAAGATATTTTTTTAAAAAATTGTGAATGATATAAATAGTTATTATGTTTGGATATACGAGTGATGTGATATAATGTTTTGCAAGAAATATAATATAAGTTAGTTATTTTTTTAATAATATGTATAAAATATGAATTAAAATTAATTTTTAATATTAAATTTTTATGCGTGAAGTGATATGTCAGTTTAAAATAAAATAAAGTTAATTTTTAAATAACAAACAAATAGAGCCTATAGTCATTTTTTTAACAATATTATTTTAATTTTTATTTTGTTATCGTTAATTTCTACTTTTTTTGTTTTGTGTCTTTGAAGAAAAAAAATAACAATAGGGTTCATTATTAAATACATTATGGCGGTTGAGAGTTAGGCGCAAGTGTAATAGTTTGCGGCTTATCCACATACAAATAATTTTTCTAACTTTTATGCGGCGAGCGCATGCGATAGGTGCAAAATTCCTCCAAAAAGCGTGAGTTATAGCTCACCATTTTTAACAGTCGCATGGCATCAACTGTGAGGAGGGCCGCATGAATAGTTAAGTTGAGAAATATTATGCGGAATTGTTATATTAGATAAAAGGATTAACGTGCTAAAAAACGATTTAATGTCCTCTTTGTAGTGCTTTAATCATAAATTTAAATTCTTTCAAATTTTCATTTTAATATAATCATAGTGTTTATTATTTTTATTTTTATGGTCTTCAAGTATTTAAAGCAAAAAATATTAAAATTTTTTTAGAATAGACGCAACACATTATTAATATACCTTTAATAATTAAAAAAACATGTACATTATATAATTATATGATTATATGATTATTTTTAGAGTAATTCTATTCGAGCTTTTAAGATAGATTCTCAATTTTATGCTGATGAACAAAATAATAACCTGTTATCTAGATTATTCTCATTCAATTTTTTATTTTTAAGCAGATCTTTTTTGAGAGTTACTATAAACTTAAAAATATGTTTAAGTATTTAAAAATTTAAAAATACTTTTAAGTATTTAAAATTAAAGTTCAGTTTATTAAAGCAATTGGAAATACATCCAAATATATATTTTCGATGTTTAATCATATATTTAATTTTTTTGAAAATAATAATTTGACGATCAACTTAATAAAATTTATATTTAAAGTTTATTTGTCAGGACATATAATATTTTTATCTATATTTTAATATTTTATTCTCAAATTAAACTATATAATATACCATAAGACAATAATAAAATTTAAAATTCTCAAAACTTTGTGTGACGATTCAAATTATATGGACTAACATGCATGTATGAATTCTTGTATCTTAAACATCAATATTTTTTTTTAATTTCTGTTTTGTTACATTTAATTTATATATATTATTTTGTGTTTGTGATGAAAAATAATCATAATTATTAAATATAATAAAGAATAAACTTTATTGTCCAAAAAAATCTGACATTTAAATGCATGACAGGCTGTAGATAACTATTCGCAGCTTGTTCGCATAAAAATGATTATTCTGACTTTTATGCGGCGAGCGCTCGCGGTACTCGCAAAATTACTCCAAAAAGCGTGAGCTATAGCTCACCATTTTTAACAGTCGCATGGCATCAACTGTGAGGAGGGCCGCATAAATATTTTAGTTGGGAAATATTATGCGGAATTGTTATATTAGATAAAAGAATTAACGTGTTTAAATTAAAAAAAAAACCATAAATTTAAATGTATCCAAATTTTAATATAATCAGGAGTTTATTATGAAATTTTTACATCGCAGGTCTTTGAGTATTTAAAGCAGAAAAAATATTAAATTTTTTTTTGAATGATCTAATATCCGTTAATTAGTATATGTTGAATAATTACAAAAATATGTACAACAATGACGCTACCCCGCCCTTGTTGGAAGCCCCACCGCACATAAATGACAATAAGATGCTTGCTAGACCATTCAACTTTTATAATGGATTATTCGATCAGACAAAATTGAACAGTCTAGTGGACAACCTGACTGTCTAGTTCTCTAGACCACATGATCGATTGCAGAGGTTCAAGCATGTATTTAAGTAGGTATCCAGTAACAAAAATATGTACAATTTAATATCAAGCTTTTAATGTGAGTACATTTAAAATCAATCTAATTTCAAGCTATATCCACTGTCGTAAATGAATACTTATAAGCATGTCTACCTCCACAGTAGAATCAAATTGTCCGATATGTATAAACAACAGTCAGATCTTTCAGTCATGCCTACTGTTACATCTGGATCCACGCTCAAATCATTCGGACCGCACACGTGGAAGCTTACGTGACATCAACATCACGAGAGCTCGGCATCGAACATGAGGCGTAACACCCCGAACAGCAGCGCCGAAGAGACCGAGACGAACAATAGGGACTAGAACTGACCGGCGCTTGGCGAAGTATCGGTGACCATACTACTTTCAAAAGGTATGGGCTCCCCTGCCGTCAGACCGTATCGTCCGTACATCGTACAACAAAGGTCAAGGAGTGCCCCCCTTGCGGACACTGATGGTCAGTCACTGGAGCTGAAGCCCATTCTTCTGAAATGACTTCACAGAGTAGACCGGAATATAAATATCTCACTGTAATAGGAAAAGTCTCACTCGGCTTGATAAAAAGAAAATCCCTCACATCCCCTCTTTTTTCTGACTGTAACCACAAAAAAGAAAGATTGATTCTAGTGATTCTTGAAGCCTCCTCAATGGAGCCGTGATTTTTCCACTCAGCCGATTTCCCACGTAAAAAATCTGATTGTTTCTCATCATAACAATTTGGTGCCCACACGCAGGATCAAACCCGATCCCTCCAAACACCCATGGAAGACACTCATGGAGAAAACACTCCGCCACCAGGTGGACAGCAGGCAGCACGCCTACCTCAGGACGATCCTACCGCAAACGGTCAGCAGCTTCAAACATTCACGAACACAGTTGCCATGCTTACCCAAACGATGAACACCTTACTCGCCAACCTACCGACCCTCCTCCAGCAGCAGAGGCCCCTTCCTCTAGCTCTAGCCCTCGAAGGCCTGCTTCCACAGCCGAGCGCGGACCGTGTTGAATTACCCACTGAAGGGGCCAGCACTCACGCTGCCGCTGAAAGTCGACCCGAGGTATATCCTTCGGCTCCCCTAGTGGATACAATCTTCTCGCCTGTCATAATGACAGCGCCGACACCACGCGCTTACAAGGCCCCCCGGGTCGGCGACTACGACAACTTCACCGACCCGGCCCAGCACTTGAAGCGCTTCAAGAACGCCCTGGCAACAAGCGATCCTGTCTCAGACGCATACAAGTGTCGCCAATTCAGGAATACTCTAACGGGTCTAGCGCTGGATTGGCTCGACGAAATCCCCCAGGGCTCCATCCAAAGCTTCCCGCAGTTTTCCGAGCAGTTTCCGCTCCAGATTCGGAACATCAAGGACTACCTCCCGAACAATCCATGAGCTCTGGTAGATAAGGCAGGCTCCCGATGAATCGTTGCGCAACTACGTGGACCGGTTCTTGAAGATGAACGCGCAGACGAAAGACACTACTGACGACAAATCGACCATGATCTTCGTCCACAGCATCCTGCCCAGGGAGTTGTACGACTCTTTCGTCGACGACATGCTGAAAACGCTGATGGAGGCAAGGGCCCGCGCCGAAAAACAGATCCATCTCGAGGACGTCAAGGCCCTCAAGGCGAAGACTAAGCAGGAGGTCGCTGCACTCCAGGACAAGAAGGGCGAGACCCTGAAGATGGACTCCAACACTCCAAGGAGAAGCTTTCGAGACAAGAATTTCTCCCCCTCCCACGGGAAGCGCAAGTTCGAAGGTGATTCCCCGCGTCCTGCTATGCCGGTCTACATCATTGAGGAAATATTTTCGATCCTCAGTGACAAGGGCTTCAACAAGAACCGTGGCGAGGACCCCACGAAGTTTTGTAAGTTTCACCAGCGTTACGGTCATCTTCTCTTCGACTGCCGCTCTTTTCGGGCACTCGTCAATTAGTACATAGAAAATGACTACGTCACCGGCTACAAGAAGATCGAGGGGCCCCTGCCGAAGGCATGCCCGCTTTTTCCGCGTGATGAGCCTCTGGCGATCACCCTTGCGACGCCAGCAACGTCGAAAGTCGACGGCAAGAAGACCGTCCTGTCAATCTTCGACTATGACTGTAGTCTCAGAACTCGAAGATACCGAAAGATATGCGTAGTCGAACTCCCCCCTCTTTTGCCTGACATTGTCTTCACCGCAGAGGACCTTCCCAGAGAGGGGCTCAACCGCGATGACCCCATAGTCATCATTTTTGAGATCGGAGCTTGTGATTTCCACCAGACCTTGGTCGTCACCGGCAGTTTGGTCGACATACTATATCTCCGCGCCTTCAACGAGATGGGCATTGGTCAGTGCAAGCTTCTCCCCCATCCATGACAATCTCGAGCTTTTCCGGCGACGTTTACCGGCCCGCAGGCTACGCCACCCTGCATGTCGCTCTCGAAGAAGGCCCCAGAAGACCAGTAAAGGAGATCGACTTCATCATCATGGATGCCCCCTCCGGCTACAATGCAATCCTGGGACAGCCTGCAATGGCGGCATTTCAGATGGTCGCGTCCACCTACCACCTATGCGTGAAGTTCCCCACGCCGTCCAGCATCGCTACCATCAGGGAGGACAAGGTCGACACCAGAAAGTGTTTTGAAATAAATGTGCGCCTCCACACAGACCACCTGGATTCCAGAGATCATGCCTTGCCGCCGATCGAACAAAACGAGCATGTAACCATTGCCGACCGAAAAATTGTATTAATCTCTAAAGATTTTTCTGATAATGAAAAGCCCGCTCTGGCGGCCCTACTTTTTGAGTATTTCGATGTGTTTGCCTGGGAACCTAGTGACATGCCAGAGATAGAGAGGGCAGTAGCCGAACATCAGCTAAGCCTCAAACCGGGAGTAACTCCCGTCAGACAGAAGAAGTGAAACTTCGGTGGCGAAAAACAGCGAGCAATTCGGGAGGAAGTCGAAAAGCTCCTGGCCGCCAGATTCATCAGGGAAATCACCTACCCGTCATGGCTTGCAAATGTGGTGGTAGTAAAAAAGAATTCCAGAAAATGGCGAATGAGCGTAGACTTTACGAACCTAAATAAAGTCTGTTCGAAAGATTTCTACCCCTTGCCGAAAATAGACAGGCTCGTCGATTCTTCGACAGGGTACTCAATGATGAGTTTTGTTGATGCCTTCTCAGGCTACCATCAGATCTAAATGATCGAAGACGACGAAAAGCACCCCTCATTTATCACCGACCAAGGAACTTTCTGCTACAAGGTGATGCCTTTCGGCCTGAAGAACGTGGGTGTGACCTATCAGTGCATGATCGATACCGAGTTCAAAAAGTAGAAGGGGCAGAGGCATACGTCGACAACATATTGATCAAGAGCAAGTGTATGGAGCAACACATCGAAGACCTCCGTGAAATGCTTGACACTTGCCGAACTTACAACATCAAGCTCAACCCGCTCAAGAGCATTTTCGGTTCGACATACGACAAGTTCCTGAGGTACATGGTGTCGGCCAGAGGCATTGAACTTCGACCCTGAGAAAATACGAGCCATACAAGAGATGGTGCCACCTCGAACGATTGAGGACATACAAAAATTGAACGGAAGCATCACGGCGCTCAGCAAATCCATATCAAAATCCAGCGAACGCTGCCTCCCTTTCTTCAAGATTCTTCGAGGTGAGCACCAGACGTGGAATGAGGACTGCAGAAAAGCTTTTCAGTCATTAAAAGAGTACTTGCTGTCGAAATCCCAGGCCTAAAATCCTAACTTAGCGCCGAGGCGACTGGCAGTCAAGGGCACTCCCCTTCTCGAAGTCCCAGGCCTAAAATCCTAACTTAGCGTCGTGGCGACTGGCAGTCAAGGGCACTCCCCTTCTCGAAGTCCTAGGCCTAAAATCTTAACTTAGCGCCGAGGCGACGACACTCAAACCAAAGAAGCCAAAAATAGTCACAAGCAGAAATCTAGTGCAAAATGAAAACAAACGAAAACTTTGCATTACAAAGATCTGCTTTACAAAAATAAGTTACAACTTTACAAAGCACTATCTCTCCTCGAAACCTTGGAGTCAGAATCCACTAAATTAGCACTAGGAGTTCACAGCACATCCTGCATTGGATCCCGCGAGCGAAGTGGAGAAACGACTAAGGGCCCTCCTGTAGCCCCCTCTCCCAGAAAGGATGGTTCTTCCTCCGGAGCTGGGGCCCCTTCGAATGGCCACCTTCATATTCGAAACGAAGGCGAACATCCGCCCCATCTTCTCCGCCGACATCTTGAAGAAAAGACACTGGTACGAGTGACTTTCCAAAAGAATACACTCGTTCATGTCCAGCCCTTCGAGATCCTCGCGGCTCACTAATCCCCAGTCGAGGAGGGCTGAGCTGAGCATATTCATCGAACTCTCGGACGCCTCCTTAATGAGCGTCTTGAACTCAAGGGACTGGCGGAATTCAGCGACTCCTTTCTTGCGAGTCTCCTCGAGAGACTGATCAAATGTCTCCTCCAAAAGCCTCTGAAGTTCAGCTTCTCGGCGATTAGACTCCTCCAGACCTCGCATCGCCGAGCGTAGACGCTTTTCGGCAAGATGATGTCTACGCTCCGACTCCAAATACAGGAGTCCGTTTTCCTTCGCTTTTCTCTCTTGGGCCATAGCTTCCTTAGTGAGTTGCTCCACATGACGCCTCACCACATCAAGCATATCGGCAGCCTGAGCGCCAAGTCTGGTCACCGAGTCTGACCTCCCTTCGGGAACGACTCTTGGAGGTTCGTCCCGAACACCGTCCCCAGACTCCTCGATGCTCGGACCAACAGAATCCAGCCCTTCGGCGCTAGATCCCATCTCGTCTTCACGCCTCCCGCATTGCTCTTCGGGATCATCACTGACCTGCACGTCATCAATGTACGCCAGGTCATCGACACCCTCCTCAAAAATAAGAGGCGCCGCCGAAGAAACTCCCTCCGCCGACGCTCCAGGTACGACTCGTCTCTTCTTCGCCGGAAGACGAGAAGGCCCCGGCCGATCGTGGGGGACCCTTTTGTTCCCTATATGCCGAATTCGGAACCAGCGCAGCTCGAGCTCTGGCTGACCTGCAAACAACACAGACGCGGAGTCAGGACCGAAAATAGGAAAAAGGCAACTGACGAAATGTTACCTATATAAACCCGCACGTCATCTTCAAGCTCGCACAGGTAGTCCTCCGCATCGTGCACACGCTTCCGAATCTCATCCACTTCCCGAAAACGTGGATCCTCATAACCAAGCCCCTCTCCCAGAAACCTCACCTCACCAACCCTTCGTGGACCCACATAACTCCACTCCGCAGGGTTCGGTGAAGAAAAACCTCTTGTACCAGTCTGCGAAGCCGGTATCCCTAACCTTGAACACTTGGCAATACCTTCCCTTCAGAACAAAACACCCGTGCAATCGAGGGTTCGTCTCCCACCGAAAGACCGCCTTGAAGATATCGATATCCCAAGGGATCCACCGCCATCGCAGCTCCTTGATAAGGCAATAGATCATGGTGACTGCGTTCGGCGGGAGCTGCATTGGAACGATGCCAAAGTGGTTGAAGATGTTCACGAACTCCAGCTGAAAGGGAAGAAACAACCCGCCGCGCAGGTGGTGAAGACATACCGCTATCTTTCCCTTCGGCAAGGCCTTGAACCTCGCTCCCGCCGAGGGATACTCCAATCCAACCTCTGGGTTCCTCCCCCACACCTGCAGCACCTTCGTCTCGAAGGTGTGCGGAGGAAGGGCACAAAGCTCACCCCGAAGAGCATGGTAGTCGCTCCACATTTCCTTCGCTCTACTACGCAATTTCTTAACCATCTTGGACCCAGGAAAATAACAATCGTAGGGACCCATGGTTGGGCCATGACCCTTTTTATAGTCCTGAACCCTGACGGTTCCGCTCCCCGAGGGCGACCCCTAGATTGTCTAATTCTAAAAGTTCAGACCTGCCTGGCGCGCGCGCCTCACCTTGTTTCTCCCAATAGTCACATCAAAGTAATAAGTAATGATAAAGAAAGCACACTCCACGAACAAAGATTCCATTGAAACATCTCTTTTACATTTCATCAAAAACAAGAAGAGAGAAGGCTCCTTCTTCAGTTCTCCAAGGAGAGAGCCCGAACTCCGACTCCGCGAGCAGACCACGAACCGCTCGTGCAAACTCTTTTCGACGGTGGTTCTCTTCCTCCAGCTCTTCGACTCAGGCCGCCAGCTCAGCCCTCTCCTTCTTCAGCTCCTAGATTTCGACGACTGTCGCCTCCAAGTCGCCCTCGAAGCTAGCGCACTTCGACTGCAGCTCCAGGATCGCCCTCTCCTCCTCAGACAACTCCAGTCTCCGAAGAAGGGAAAGAGCTTCCTCCATCTTGTGTTCGAGGGCTACCGCTTGACCCCTGCTAGCTAACAGCTTTTCGACCTGGTCAAGGTGCGAACAGATGCTGCGCAAAGTACTGCGTGCTCGAATTGCCAGAGCTGGGTCCTTTCTGCCCCCCCATGACGAGATCTCCGGACCAGCCGAGGGGCCCGAAGGGGATGAGACGAGGGGTCAGAGTGCTTCGCTCCCGTAGCGGTGCATCCAGGACCTCCATAGGCAGAAAAGTGGGAGGCTGGTTCTCCACGCCGTCTCTCCCCGGCCGCATTTCGTTGTCAGCCATGATGATGGTGTTCTCTGCTAGAGGGGCCACTCGAGCGTCGCCTTGAAGTGAAATTAAGTGCAGTAACCAGAAAGTTCTTGACCATTGAGATAAAATGTTTAATGCTAACTGTAACAGAACTGTGCTTTATTATTTGTGTAACAATCACACTATTGTTTCTAATTATAATATTATATTATATGCTGATGTCAGTGATATGATCTTTAGATGTTTATATATTATCCCTATATTTCCTACTATAGTGCATTTATATTGTAAATTTTAGTGATCAAAATTTTATTTAAAAATATAAGAATATATATACAACTAATAGTTGTAGTCATTAAAAAAAGTAGTGTTAAATTATGTAAAAAAAGTTCCAGGTCCGAACCGTGGTGGGTCATGGAACGGATCTGGGTCGACCTCGATCCGATCTTATTTTTAATCCGATCCGGATATATCAGAATCAGATCCGAGTCAGGGTCAATCCAATCCGGATCCGATCCGTTGACAGGCCTACGGCTGCCTATGCTCACAACTAGTGCAAGCCAATGCAACTGCCTACACAGGAGCAAGCCATGCACATGCGGCTGCTTGTGCGGGTGCAAGCTCTGCACACGCGTTTGCTGCACCAATCTATATGCACAAGCAGCCGCGTTTGCATGGCCAATGCACGGGTGATCGCGAGCGCCGCGCTCATGGCCTACACGACCGCTGCACAACTAAAGGTGGAAAAAAGGATGATATTTTTGTTTTTTTTAATTCTTAAAAAAACCTCATTGAAATTTAATATTAACCTTTTTTTCTAACTGTTAACACGTGGCGCCTAGCTGGCGTTTGGCCTTCATTTCTTTTAACTAATCCATCAATCTTAGTGATATTTTCATACTCGCATGTGTGTTTTGCTACCTTCAGGAGCTTAAGAATAAGAAAAACTCTCTTTCTCCTTTTTTTCTCTCTCTTCCTCTTGTAAGCTCTTTATATTAGCCTTCACGGCTACCTTTTCCCAGTAGTGAAACTTCTTCGCTGACCGCTCGATGGATGTAGGGAATTTCCTCCATGAACCACCTTAAATCTTTGTGTGCTGGTCTGGATGCCCCGAACTCTCTCTCCTTAAGCCTACAAACAAGCTTACCTCTCTGAGCGCCGCCGTCTCCTGAAAATCTCTCTTTTTTGGTGTTTCTCAGGCAGACTCAGCCAGTATGCGCAGTACTTCCTCTCCCGTCGGTCGCGGCGGCCCCTCTCGGTGGACGTAGGGGATTTTCTCCCTAAACTACCTTAAATCTTTGTGTGCTGTTCTGGATGCCCCAAACTCACTTGCTCTCTCTCTCTCTCTCTTGAGCCTCCACTAACAGGTTTACCTCCCTGCGCGCCGCCGTCTCCCGAAACTCTCTCTTTTTTGGTATTTCTTGGGATCCCCAACGTCCTACGTCAACATCTTCTGGTGCTTTCACTGAGACCTTGGGAAGATGGTGGCCAGAACGAGCCGAACCAACTCCGCTGCTCGTAGTACGCATGCGGGAAAACCTTTCTTTCGGGCACCGAACGATAGGGCTTCGGCCTCAACTTTTCAGCGTCACGCTGAATCTGCTTCCTCCTCCAGGGGAATCCGTGTCTCAAAACTTCAGGGGATTCTGGCGAATCTTACTGACCTGGTCACTGGCCTTACAGCCCAACAGGCCGTGATTCTCAGGCAGACCCAACCAGTATGCGTAGTACTTCCTCTTCCGCAGGTCGCGGCGGGCCCTGCTCCTCTCCCGCTAGTCGCGGCGGTTCCTGCACCTCTTCCGCCGATTGCGGCGGCCCCAGAACTTCTTCCACGGGTAGCGGCGGCCCCTATACCCCCTCCGGTCGTTGAGGCTCCTGCTTCCGCGCTTCTTGTTGCATTGCCTTCCATTCAGACATTTGGCTCTTCTTAACCGCCCAGACGCCCCTTTCGCCTCTAGGAGGTTCACCAAAATCCTCTTCCACCATGTTCGCTACCACAGCCTGCTTTCCTTCCACCTGTGTTCCCTCCTTCCCATTCCGGAAGAGATCCCCTCTTTCCAGGCGTTTAGGCCCCTCATCATGGGCCTGACCCCTTCTTTGGACCTATGGATGGCAATGCTCCTTTTACCGACGCCATCCGATTGGCCCCAATCCCAGAAGACTTCAGGCCCCTCAGCTTGAGGCCTACAGAGGCGCGACTGACCCCCGCATGCACATTCAAGGGTTCGAGGCCGCAGTCCGTTACCGACAGCCGGACGAAGCCACTAAGTGCCACCTCCTAGTCAACACTTTGAAAGGGGCGGCATTTAGCTGGTTCATCAAGCTGCCCAGGGGTCACATCTCCATCTACGAACACTTGAAATGAGAGTTGATAGCCCGTTTCATCGGTCGGACCCAAATGGTTGTCTCCGACATGGTGCTCGCCAACATTAAGCAAGGCGAGAGGGAAAGCCTCCGGGATTACACCAATCGCTTCTTCGTCATCGCGGCAGAAGCTGAAGATGTTGACCCGGTGGTGGCTATGCACAATTTTCGGAGGGGACTCAAGGTTGGGGATCTATCTAAATCCCTGTAGCTGGCCAAGCCTCAGAGTTACCCAGAGCTGGTGGCCAGAGCCAGCCAACTTATGCTCCTTGAGGATGCTAAGTCCTCTCTCCCTGATGTTTTTAGAGTCAAACAGAAGACGAGAAAGAGGAAACATCGGGGTGATGAACCCTCGGCCACAAAGATACATATGGCCAAGAGTCATGATCGAGATGAAGGGAAGCCACGACACGTACACCAGAAGCATTTCTTCTCTCGGTCGCTTTCTGAAGTCTATGCGGCGGCCGTCAAATAAGGTTGGGTCTGACCTACCGGACCCAAGCCAACGCCTCCAGTCGGAGTGGATCCCGATTGTGAGTTCCACAGGAACTACGGGAATAAGCTTCACAAGTGCCGAGGCCTCAAAGCTCTGCTTGACAAACTAGCAGATCAGGGCAAGCTCGAAGAGATCATGCAGATGGCGTCGACCTTCACTGTTGCCCAGAAAGGAAAGGCCCCTGAAGTTATTGGGGCTCCTGCTAAAGCCCTGCCGTCTCCAGGTCCCAGCCAACAAGGGCGTCCTTACCCCTATGCCGCCAGGACGATCAATGTCATCTTTAGCATTGACCCCGCTACTGTTCGCCGCCAAGAAGCTGAGATCGGCGGTATCTCTGAGCAACATTCTTCATCCATCCCACTTACCTTCTGCTAGGAGGATCTCCCCCAGCAGCGCAATATACACAACGATCCAATCGTAGTCGTTGCCCGCATAGCTGATTTCGATGTTCGATGAGTGCTCCTCGACTCTGGGAGTGCCACCAACATTCTATTCGAATCTGTCTTCCTCTAGATAGGGCTCAAGGAGGTAAACTTCCTCCGTGCTGGAACCACCTTACTCGATTTCTCTGGGGAGAGGGTTCAACATCTGGGATTCGTTGTCTTGCCCATCTCCTACAGCGATGATAACGGCTATGCCATGAACATGGTAAACTTTGTCGTCATCAGAGCTAAGTAAGGCGACAATGCCATCATAGGAAGGACGACACTCAATTCCTTTGGGATGGTGATTTCCACGCCTCACCTCTGCACGAAGTTCCCCACCCCCATTGGCGTTGTCACCATCAAAGGAGATGCCAGGCAGGTTACCTGGTGCTTCTAGATTGCCGCACAGCTCGTCGTCGATAAACTGGATCCCAGGGAGTCTTAACCCATCGTACCACAGGAGGGGGTTATCAATGTAACCTTAGGGGGGGGGGGGGGGGGGAGATTCTTCCAAAGTTGTAAACTTGTCCTCTTCCATGAATGATAAACAGCAGGAAGAGATCATTGACATGCTTTCTGAGTACATTGATGTCTTCGCATGGTCTCCTGAAGATGTTTTAGGCGTTAACAGGGCTATCTGCGAGCACCACCTGAATATATGTAATACTGCCTCCCCTATAGCACAGAAGAAGAGGGTGATGATAGGGGAGAGGCAGAATACTATCAAAGAAGAGGTCAACAAACTACTTGGAGTCGGCTACATCAGAGAAGTTCAATATTCCCAATGGCTCACCAATATTGTCATGGTGAAAAAGGCCAACAGAAAATGGAGGATGTGCGTAGACTTCCGCACATTGAATCAAGCTTGCCCCAAAGATACTTAACCTCTCCCACGCATTGATACTATGGTAGATCGTACCTTTGGGTACGAGGTTATGAGCTTCCTGGATGCTTTCTCTGGGTACCATCAGATCCGGATGGCCAAAGAAGATGAAGAGAAGACTGCCTTCATCACTGATTTCGGCACATACTGCTACAACGTCATGCCCTTTGGTCTCAAGAATGCTGGTGCTACTTACCAGCGCATGATTGATGTCCTTTTCAAGGACCAAAGGGGGAGGAATCTTGAAGCATATGTCGATGACATCCTAGTCAAGAGCAAAACCTTGGAAGGGCACCTCGGCGACCTCAGGGAGACACTTGACATCCTCCGAAGGTTTAATCTCAAACTTAATCCTACCAAGTGCACCTTCCGCGTGGCCTCAGAGAAATTTTTGGGCTATCTAGTCTCAGCCAGAGGAATATAAGCCAATTCAGATAAAATCTCGGCGATCCTAAACATGCCCTTTCCTAAAATGACAAGAGATCCAAAAACTGGCAGGACAAATCAACAGCCTAGTTAGATTCATTTCAAAAGCCGGGGATCAATGTTCGTCATTCTTTCGATGCATGCGCAACAAGGGGGGTCAGTAGACCAACGAGTCCGAAGCCGCTTTCACAAAACTGAAGAGGTATCTTACCTCGGCCCCGATATTAGTGGCACCAAAGGAAGGGGAGGTCCTGTCTTTATACTTGGGTGTCTCTAACACCGCGGTCTCGGCGGTTCTCGTGGACGACGATAAGGGGGTACAACAACCAATCTTTTATATCAGCCACATACTCCTACATGCTGAAAGCCGATACCCCACACTGGAAAAACTTTCTCTAGCTCTCCTGGTGACGGCGAGGAAGCTACGCCCATAATTTCAGTCACACACTATCCACATTGTCACTGATAAACCGCTCCTAAAGATACTGCACACTCCTGAGGTCTGGGGAAGGTTGCTCAAATGGTCGATTAAGCTGGGCGAGTATGACATCAAGTATGTCCCACAGACAGCAATCAAGGCTCAGGCACTGGCAGACTTCGTCGCCGAGCTTTCTACTTCAGAGCCACAACTTGTCAGACATCGGACAAACCGCTGGTCCCTTCATGTCGATGGTGCATCTGGATCGCAGTCCCAGGGGGCTGGGATTCTCCTAACCAGCCCAATATGAGCCACCTTACACCAGGCCTTGACACTTCAGTTCAAGACTACAAACAATCATCCAGAGTATGAAGCTCTCATTGCAGGGCTAAACTTCGCACTCAGTATGGTTGTGAAGTGCATACAGGTGTTCAGTGACTCTCAATTGGTCGTCAACTAGATGAATCGAATATTCAAAATGAAGGACGCATATTCCCAGAGAAGAAAACCAAGTGGTAGATCGGCTCGCAAAGGTGGGGCTCCCCGACCTCCGCCGAACTCAAGTATTCGAAAGACCCAGTTTCGAATGCGCAGAAATCCACTATGAAGAGCATTCGCCTTGCTGGATGGACAGGATCCTCAATTACCTGAACGATGGGACCCAACCTGACAACAGGCAAGAGACGAAGAAACTGAAGCTTGGCTGCGCCAAGTACACCCTCATCAATGGGGAGCTCTACAGAAGGTCTTATGCCAAGCCCCTCACCAAATGTTTAAGGCTTGAGGAAGCCCAAGAAGTCATGGAGGCTGTACACAAAGGGGAGTGCGGAACTCATGCTCGTGGCCGAAGTCTGGTTATGCGTCAAGGATTTTTCTGGCCAAATATCCACAAGAATGCTGAGTTGTTTGTGGAGAAATGCTCTCAATGCCAGTACTACGCTGACATGCATAGGCAGCCCGCCAGCTATCTCAAACCCATCAATTCGTCTTGGCCCTTCGCTATTTGGGGGCTGGACTTCCAAGGCCCAATGCCTATGGCCATGAGGAGCTATAAGTGGATACTAGTGGTTGTCGACAACTTCACAAAGTGGATTGAGGCTAAGCCACTTACTCATCCTACTGCTCAAAATATCAAGAATTTCCTATGGGCTAACATTGTCTGTAGATACGGCATACTGATGGTGATTATCACAGACAATGATACCCCATATGCATCCGTCTGGCACCCTCACACTAATGGGCAGGCAGAAGCCGCTAACAAAGACATCCTGAATATCTTGAAGAAACGCCTTGACAGCGCCAAAACCCGCTGGCCAGAAGAACTACCAGGCGCTCTTTGAGCTTATAATACAGCTTTTTCCGAGGTCACTTAGGAGTCTCCTTTCTCCCTTTCATTTGGGATGGACGCAGTCATACCAGTTGAGCTAGAACACTCCTCCCCCAGGGTAGAAATCGCAGCCAACTTCAATCTCGAAGATCTGCAAACCTGGATGGGTGAAAACGATAATTCACGGCGAGTCGATCTGGACCTCTTGGAGCAGAAAAGAGAGTTGGCCGCACTCAAGCGCCTGGAGCACAAGCGTCAGGTTGAAAGATATTTCAACAGCAAAGTTAACCCCAGGACTTTCATTCAAGAAGACTTGGTACTCAAACAATGACTTCTTGCTAGCAGCAATTTGGGGGTTCCCAAGCTTAAACCTAACTGGGAAGGCCCTTACATCGTGCGCGAGGTTGCTCGACCGAACGCATATCATCTAATGACTTCTGAAGGCATCCAACTCCCTAGAACTTGGAGTTGAGATGATCTAAAGAAATTTTACGCCTGATCCCTGGCAGTAGTTTATCTTTATACTTCTTATACAAGATTCATTCAGGAATTTATTACACAATTTCAATTGACAAGTTCTGTGGCATTCTTTACTAATAGACACCTGGATTCTTCCAAAATATATCTGGACTGTCTCAACGGTTATATCGTGAACTTCAAAGTTCTTGTGACAGTGAATCTTATACCTGTTAAATTATATTAGGGTATTCATATCAACCTAATATCTATCGCTCAGGTATGATTTCAACCTTAATTCTCAACCATCGTACCTGAGGCTTCGAACCACGTACATGATGGTTCGTCATAACTAACATTCCATATACGGAGGTCACTGAGCCTAGTTACGCCTGGCAGATAGGGTCTCCTACACACATCTGGAACTCTTCCATAAGCCCATCCGGCTAGCGAAAGGTCTAAAGACCTGCTCGTAATCTTAGGGCAGTCTCTGTCATCTACTCATAATACAGGTCCCCCTTAAGCAGAGTGTCTTCGCTTCCCACTAGGATCTAACGCTCTAATGGAGGTCAGCCCTTACCTCAACTACAAACATCGGCCACGATGTTTTAGACGATCAAATCCTTTTGGCATTGGGTCAGATAACTCCTCCTAAGCAGGATCTCCACTACTATTATTACTTCTTTCCTGTGCAGGCACATAAAAGGGATATGATCCCAAGCCCGAAATCATGAAACCCTCGAGGTCAGCCCATGCCTTAAGTACAAGCCCAACTCCTCTTACAGTTTGGCCTTTTCCTCATGCGCGACATCAAGCTGAGAAGACTTGATTGCAAGCTGGATCCTCAAGGCCTCAACTTCTTCATCTCGTTGATGAAGCTGACGTCCTTGCTCCAACACTTGCTCCTCTGTCCTCAGAGCCCTGTTCAAAGCCACTGGCAGGTGAGCGAGTATCTACAACAAAAATAGAGTTAGCTCATGAGAACAAACGGGAGAGAAAGCTTAAGAGAATCCTTACCGTAGCTATCCTGTTGGCGAAGCCTGAATAGAGCTATGGCGTCGAGGTCCTTTCCAATTTCTCCTCTAGGTCCTTTTGACACCAGACTGCTCCCTAGGGCCAGACCTACCTCTCCTCAGTAAACGCAGCTCTTGTTCGTGGTTGGCACGGTGACGACAGTCAATCTTCTGTCGTCCCCTTTCGTCCTTACCACCATCCTTGTGCCTTCATCCCCAAAGATCCCAGTGAAATTAGTGCTAATAGGGGGTTCTATGCTTCGCTGCCAGTCATGTTCTCCCCCGGCAGCAAAGCCTTCCTCCTCCACACTTTTTGCTTTCTTAGATGGGGGCTCTGGGCTTGTGCTCTCGGAGGGACCCATTTTCTTCTTGGGAACCTCGCTGAAGATCAAATCCAGGCAAGGTCCCTCCATCCTCTCCATTTCTTGGCCTCCGTCGGCCTTATTCCCTTCCTCCTTTTCCCCTATAACAATCCCTTTGACACCCTTAGGGATTGTCTGGGGCTTGCCGGCTGACACGGGTCCTTTCCCCTTTCCCGTATACCCCAGCTCAGCTAAGGTTTTCCTGTCGTCTACGGCATCCTCAGGAGAGGACACCACATCGATGGCGGTTCCGCAGCAGACCGGCTCCGGAACCTCTATCACCTCTTTCTTCTCCACCTAATTATCTCTCTACTAAGCTGGGTGGCAAGAGGCTCCCCCCTCCTGGCCCTCTTTATCAGAACCGTGCCGGGAGGTGGGGTGACTTCCTTGAAGATGGTGTACCCCAACGCCTTCACATGCAGGGAAACATCATTCCTTACGTATCTGAGAAAGTCCTTCAGGGGCCAGCTCTGTTCCTTTAGCCTCTCTAGATTTTTTAGGGTGTCTTGCCCAGCCATCCACTTGGCGTCGCCAATGAACTCAGGAAGGCATGTACCGGGCGTCAAGGGGATTCCTAAATCCCCTCCGACAAAAAAGTAGTAGTCCCTCCAGTCTGAGTGGGAACTACTTGCCCGTGAAAATATTATCATCCTCGTCTTTGACCGAAGGGCCAGACATCCTCCGTACCCTGGCACCGCCATCCAGCTGAACAAGGACCTGAACAGCGTCAGGGTCCACGGTATCCCCTGAGCCTGCAGCAGTTTTAGGAAGGAATACATGTAGGCCACGGCATTAGGGGAGAGTTGCGCCGGGACGACTTGAAACAAGTTCAGGATTTCCCTGAAGTCCAGTTGTCGCGACAACATTAGACCATACTCCACCTACGTCAGGTATACACATACCGCTCCTTCAGGAGGACTGTTTGGTCAAAAATCGACAGTGGGCGGATGACCATTAGTCTAGGGTTCCTTCTAAACCCTCTGGTAATGTTGAGCACCTCGTGCTCCATCAGGAAACTCTCCTGATAGTTGGTGTCCTTGTGGAACTGGTCGGCCAATTCGGCCCACTCGATCTCTCTTCCGCCCATCGCTCAGTTTCGCGGCGAATGGAGCAAGGGCTTCTTTTTTCTCTCTTAGGGTTAGAAGATGGACAAGTACTCTAGTTTTCCCTTGGGAAAGCCTTTATGGGAAACAGTTGTGGCCTTTCGTCTTCTAACCGTCTGATTTTATCGGTCAGTGCACGGACGCAATCAGACTGTCCGTATGTTCTGACAAAGTTCAGAATTCAAAGCAGCGTACGATTATCAAAGCGTCGCTTCCCCCCGTTTCGTCATACGTCGTGCACGATGATTTATACTCATGCGCAATGTTTTGAAACAGCATTCTATTCTTTGTCCTCTTTACTATTATCGTCCGATATTTTATAATCGTGCACGAGAATAGTAACTTTCCTTTTTAACTTAGAATTTACCATTGATTTATACTTTCACACTTATAAATTCCTGTTCTCTCTTTTCTGATCTCGTGGTACCTGTTTCAAATACGAAAGAAAAGACAAACACAAACAGAATTCATCCAAAACAAGTTTTTGAAAGAAAAAATATATTTCATTAATGATAAAATTATTATAATTTTATTTTCTCTATTCTCTAGATGTTTCTCTCATGAGTACAGGAAAAACAAAGAAAATACAAAGCTTCAGAACTTAGACACCCAGTATAATAATATCGACCTCAGGCATAAGGGAACCCCCCTCTCTGAGACTAATCTATTACACCCCTGACACCAGGGAGCAGATCGCCCAGGAGCTACCAGAACTCCTCTTCTCAACTATGGTTCTCTCAAATATTACGTTGATGATGAGGCTAAGGAGTTAGGAGACGGAGGCGAGTCACTTCTGGCTCCCTGGCTGATCCTGCTGCTGGACTTCAGGAGGAGCATTTCGGCCTAGCCATCTGGCCTCGAGGGGAGTAATCTGGCCCTCTTCGGGATTCCTTAGTAGGGGAGATAGGTGATATCCCCAACCAACGTAGGACCTTGCTGAAGGAACCTCCTCTGGGCAGTGGCTCCCGACGTCGAAGAACATGTCTGGTCCCTTAGGACCACAGAAGGGAAAAACAGCAGAACCTCTGATATTCTCCTGATTTAAAATGCTTACATCAACCAATGTCTGCAGGAGGACATCAAAAGTTGTCTGGTTCTTCACGTGGTGATCCACCGGCGAGGCGCTGATGATATTCACCGCTTTTCTCACCGCTTCTTCCAGATCCTCCTTACGTCGTCCCCTCCATTCAGAGCTATTCTCCACCAAGGCCCACAAGGAGTGAACCTCGGACTTCAGCAACTCCTCCCGGCGATGAGTTTCGGAGGCCGTCTCCTTCGCTCCCGACGATGCCTCCTTGGCCTTGGCAATCTCATCTCTTAGTCAGCTCCTCTCCTTTTTTAAAGCCTCATTCTCATCATATAAATCTTTATTTGTTTTTGGAGGTCTTTGACATGAGCAGAATGGGCCTGGTTCACATCCGATAGGCTGCGGTGGAACTCTCCCCTCGCAGCCTCTCTTACTGGCTCATTCCACGTTACTCAAAGCTAGGGAAGCCAACTTGGCTTCCAGTTTGTACAACTTCCCTAGCTCCTCCCTGTGATCACCTTGGGAACGCTTTGTGACTTGCAACAAAGCGCCCTCCAGCTCCTCTATCCTCTTAAGGTAGCGAGCCTCTCCTTCGTTTTTGCCCTTCAGAGATTTTACTAACTCTAGAACCTTTGTGGTTCCACATATAATTTATATTTATATTTCAAACACGCATAAAAATTTTCTTTTAATATTTTTTATTTTTAATTTATACGTATTTTTTAAATTTTATTTTCATTTTAATCAAAACCTAACTACTTTGATTATTAAGTCATTTATATTAAATATAAATTTTAATATTATATTTAAAATACAGGATTTTTATTCGTGAATGCAAAATTATTTTTAATATTTTTTTGTATCATGAATTAATACATTTTTTATAAAATATATCATTTGATATCACTTGCGACTGAAAGTCTAACTAATTCAAACATTAAATTTAAATTTTAATTCATAGTTTTAGTAAATTTCATTCAAAGTTGGCTAATTAATTTAAAACGTAAATTTAAATTGAATTTAAAACATAAGTAATATTAAGAAAAATTAGGCAATAAAAATATTAAAAAATAACTTCTCATACATATTTATATATATATATATATATATATGTCAAGAAGCAAAAAAAAAATTATATTTTCACAAATTTACGTTCAACATAGTTAAGCATTTCTAAAATAAAAGAAAATAACATAACAAAAAATAATAATTTTTATTATAAAAAATTATGACCTGAACACAAAACTAAAAAAAATTGAGAAATCAAATAATAATTTTTACTAGCAAAAATTGTTAGAAATTAGAGAATTAAATTAAAATTTCTTAGGACCAAAAGATGAGACTAAAAAAAATTAGAAAAATCAAATTATAATTTTACAAGATAGTTTAAAACATTATGATATAAAATCAAAATTAAAATAAATTAACTATTTAATCTAGAGTGAACTCCACTTTTCGCGATTATAACAAAGAAACCACATTGGAAATTATGCGACAAAATGGAAGTAGTCGGACTAAGACCCGTAAAAAACGAATTGAGAGGTCACGCAAAAAGTTCATCGAACAATGGTGGATCACCAACTTATAATCGACTCAATATTTATGTAATAATATATATTTAAGCCTTTAACAAAATAAATATATATAATATATTATATACATATTCAATATCTAAATAAAAAACAAGATTAAAAACTAACTCAAAATTAAATAAATTTTAAACAGCGAAAATTAAACGAGTTAAACCTAATATCTTCGAATTTGAGTTAAGATAAACTCGCTCAAACGTAACTCATCACCAACCCTATGGGTTATGATTAGACTCGATTTAACTCAAAAAGCGACTCAAAATGGAAAGTACTTTAGCCGGCCTAAATCGAATTCGACTCAAAATTTTAAATTTTAAATTTTGGGTTAAGCCCGGCTCGATCTAAATCAACCCGAAGCCACGCCTAACCCTAAACCTAGAAAGGGAAGGTGATGAGAAGATAACAGAGTAGAACTACTAACAACTCACAAGGAACTTAAAATCGGCAGTAGAAAGAAAGCGTGCTTACCAACTTCAACTCCATCTCGCACGAGGAAGACGAAGGATTCAGGCAGCAGAAATGGAACCCCTGTTGTGCGGCTTCGAGAGGGAATCTCTCTCGCATGCTGCAGGCATGGCGGGGCGAATGCCGCCAGGGTTCAGAGGAAAGAGAGTCCCGTAGTACCCTTCGACAATGGCCGGCAAATCGCAGGTTTCGGCGACCTTCGGCATCTGGTAGATCTCACGGGCGTACCCATGGAGGTTCGGGTACTCCACGAGCTTCTTCTTCGTGCACCTGAACAGCACGTTGTAGACGACGTCGAAGCGGATCAACGTCGTGAACAGGCAGACGTCCGCCAGGGTCAGCTGCTCGCCGCAGAGAAACCTCGACGACGACAGGTGATCCTCCACCTCGTCCATGGCGGAGAAGAGCTCGGCGGCGGCGGCGTCGTAAGCTTCCTGGCTCTGCGCGAAGCCGCACCGGTAAACCCCGTTGTTGATTTTGGGGTGGATGATGCGGTTCCAGTTTTCGATCTCCGGCCTGAGGTGGGCTGGCGCGAGGTCGCCGCAGCCGGAGCCGATGGCGTTGAAGAACTCGATGATGGCGTAGCTCTCGTTGCAGATAACGTCGCGCCGGTCGGGGTCCCACAGCATCGGGACCGTCGATCTGCCTCGGTAGCCGCCTGGCCGGGATTCGTACACGTCGCGGAGGGTCCGGCGGCCGTTGGCGAGGTCCGCGGTGGGGATTAAATTTCCAGCGGCGCCGGTGGCGGCGGCGGCTGGGAGAAGGAATTGCCAGGAGCCGTCGGGACCGGGGGCGGCGAGCGAGAAGGGGACGGCGGATTCGAGGGAGCGGAGGGCCCGAACGATGAGGGTGCGGTGGGCCCAGGGGCAGGGGAGGGCGGCGTAGAGGTGGAGATGGGCAGGGGAGCGGAGGTAGCTGGGTGGCACGATGGGGAAGGGGGAGGGAGGGCGGGAGTACGAGCCGGACGGGGAAGAGGGGGCGAGCTGGCGCATCATGAGGTGCCAGACGGAGGACCAGGCAACACGAGCGGCAGAAACGAGGGTTCCGGGGGGAAGGGAGTGGCCCCAGAGGAGGCGACCGGCGGCAGTGAGGGGGTCGAATTGAAGAGATGACGGTGGGGAGGAGGAAGACGAGGAGAATTGGAGGGAAGAGCGCCGGCGGTGAGGGAGCGGACGGCGCGTGAAGGAGCTCAGGAGGGGGCCGGGGAGAGTGGGGGTTGAGGATCGGTGGAGGGGATGGGGCGGCGCCGGCCACATGTTTTGTTGGTTTGCCGCAGAGGTAGCGGAACGAGGGTAGCGGCGAAGTGCTGCTTTTTCAGTGGGATTGGGGTTTCAATCCGTGAAGAGATTTTTATGTAACAAACAATATATATATTAATTAAAATTTTAATTTTACACGTGGAAGATAAGTTTAAAAAGTAATTACCAAATAATAATTTAATTTAATTTAATTTAATTTTACAAACCATATTACATAAATTTTAACATTAAATAAATAATTTTTTAAATTCTATATAATCTTTTAATCACACGCCCTCATGAAAGGCTTTCTATTTTTGATCAAACTGATTTTAGTTGAGATGATGGTAAAGCAAAATGTCCCCTTTTTAGAGCCCCCCTTGTACCTACAGGTTTCGTATTAAAAAAAACACGATTTTCGTCAACTTGGCAGCACGGAAGTGATTAGATAAGTCAACCATGTCTTTCTTTTTTATTTCATTTTATTGCATTTCTATTTTCTTTCCCTCTCTTTTCTTTCCCTCTTTTCTTATGATTCCCTTCCATTCCTGAAGCCCCATAGGTTTGTTGATCCTGTAGAATCTGACCCATTTTCTCATCGAGCGAGGGGTACGAAAGAAATCTGATTTCTTTTAAAAGTACTATGTGAAAGTGAAAGCTTCGGGTTTTCCTCTTCCTCTATCCCTATATCCCATAGGTATAGTGTTTGAGTCTGGTCACGAGCCGAGGAATTCCTTCGCATTCCCTCGGGGTCATACAAGGGGTTTGCCAAGACCGAGAGGGTGAAGTCGGCCATGAAAAATTAGCAGAACGAGGCGAAGTCCTAAGAAAGGTTTGAGCTCTTTGTGTTAC
Organism: Apostasia shenzhenica; assembly: GCA_002786265.1. Classification (NCBI taxonomy): domain Eukaryota; kingdom Viridiplantae; phylum Streptophyta; class Magnoliopsida; order Asparagales; family Orchidaceae; genus Apostasia; species Apostasia shenzhenica. The sequence goes on along the minus strand of KZ451950.1, from coordinate 138,507 downwards.
CAGAGCAACTGAGGAGGAGGAGATTGCCACAAATAGAAAAGGATAAGAAAAATAACAAGGGAAAAGACCTACAACTTCAACCTCAAAGTACTACCACTGCAACAATAACAAAATCAGCCTCTCATAATATCAGCTATCAGAGGTGTAAGGGATTAACCTGCTCAAGATATGATACAGATTGTTGACTCTTAAGAACTACTGAATCATTTTCGACTTAGGGTCGGAGTTGTCAAAAACGGGTAATGACGGCATACCAAAGAATTTTAGCCGAGAAAACGATCAAGCCCGAAACCTAAGATGCAAATTGAAACTCAGGAATGCCGACACATCCACAATATCCGAAAGCAACAAACAAAAGAAATAAGAAAATATAAAAGCACACATAATTGTCCGTCATGTGACAACTACTTACAAGAGGACTGCTGACAACTGAAATCTAAAAAATATGACTCAAATTAGCCATGACTAAAATCTTAAATTTATTTTAAAAAACTTAAAAAATTATTTTATATCTTATCTCACACAAATTTTCAACATTAAACAATCACTTTATTCCACATCCAACACAATTATTAATAAATCAATCAACTTTATTTCACATTCTACACAATTTTTAATATGATCAATTTACTTTCACATCATACACATTTTTTAAAAATGACAAAATTCTAATCAAATCTTTTTTTTCTTCTTATTACCAAACAGAGCCTTTATTTCACATCATTCACAACTTTAAATAAAAAATATCTCTATCCAAATTTAATTTTAACCTTATTAAATTTAACCTTATAAACAAACAGACCCTTGAGGATTACTATTTATTAGTCATATGCTGATTCATCAATACAAGAATCCTCCACATCTCCAATCCTCAGAACAACATAAAATGATCACCAGAGTATTTAACAAATCAATCAATACAAAAACTATAAAGACCACCAGAAGAACCTGAATACTGATAACAATTCAAGTTCAAAATAATGGACCAAATCTGAGTGCATCTGAAAATAGATAACATAACTCAATACAATGAGACCAAATTAATCCACTAAAAATCACCACAATGACATTTTATCCAGGTTTGCCACAAACACACAAAGAAAATCCACTCATCATCACAGGTATGCAAAACAGCTATTTAATCAATTATTCAGATAAGAATGAAGAAAAGACCTACACAATAGCATTCGCAGCACTCGCAATTCTGGGCCATAAGTCAGCACATTCCTTTCCAATAGGTCCAGTGATGGCAGAGCCTGTGAATTATAGAAAAATATTACAATGAGGATACAAATTCAGCTGTGTACATATATTTGCAATAATTATCAAAGTTTGATCAATAACTTTGGAACTGAACTTCAGTTAAAAATAATTAAAGGTGTTATTTACCTTTCATCTCCCCCTTAGGATTGACAATTACTCCAGCATTATCTGCATCAGAAACAATGTTACTGAGCTAGTATGAATATGAGAATGATGTGAATGATAAAAATTTGTTAGATAATTTCTGACAATAAAGTATTAATATGACATGCAATTTATATAATTATTCTCCCAGAACTTTTCATGCAAGTAATAGACGACAAAGAAGAATAAAGTGGTGGAGACACGGATCAACATTGAATTTAATGGCCAGAACAACATCATGTGTAGAATTAAAATTTAAATTGATTAGAACTAATTGAAGATTTTCATATTAACTTTATATAGATTTAATTTGATTCAAAACAGATACGGGAGATTTGAAGACTCGCCATATTTGAAATTAATTTTATTGTAATAGACTTAATTTCATATTTATTTAAATTTACTTAACATTTTATTTTCAACATTAGTATTATATTTTCAAATTTCATTATGAGATCTCTATATATAGAGGTTGCATACATTGTAAGGAGTTATCTATTTTGATGAAAAAAATTATGTTTAAGTTTTCTCAAAGCCTAGATTTGAATTAAGAGGTTAAAATTCCCGTAAAAAAAAATAGTTAGGATATCATTAGATAAGAATCTTTCAAGTAGCCTAATATTTCAGTTAAAAAAATTTTCCTCTCATCTTCTACTCTCTCACAACCTCAGCAATTCACACTTCCACGCCACCCCTCGCACCGTCGTTCACCAACGACCTCGACGCCAGTCGTAGGTCTCTACTTTACCGTTGCCTAAGCTTGTCTACCACATCCCTGCTGATTCCATTGCTCCTCAATACCTCCGCTTCCATCACTTGATGGCTTGCCGATCATTGGTGATAGTTGATAGTCCCACATGGGCAGTCACCGCGACACCCCCACGCGAGCGACGTGCGTTGCACAAGTAGCTCACGCAACCAGCACAAGTGAGCGTCGTGCGAGTAGCACACAGTCCGCTTACGCGAGTAGTGCACGCAATCTGCATTCGTAAGAAGTGTGTGGCCTGCTCAAGCGAGAGTCACCTGCCGCTTGCGTTCTCAATTCTTCGTGCCAATCGCTAGCACCTGTGTTCTGCAACCCGATCTCGCCTCACACATTGCCACCGATCACACCCATGTCGCCTGCTCGAGCCCAACTTCAGCAGGTGATCTCATCTGCATCACCCTTCAACCTGCTGAACCAAAAAGTGTACTAGGCCTCTCTAATTTAGTTTGATAGCCCTAACTTTGAAATAATTACATTTAAGTACTCAAACTTTATCAGCTTAAATATAATTCTTTTTAATCCATTTTATTACTGAATCTCGACTCAATTTAAAATTATATTGTTTAACTTGAATTATTTGATTTATCTTTAACCGTAACCATACAATTATTTGAGTAAAAATAAAATTTGAATTTATTTGTGAGATTTCTAACCTAATTTCTTAACACCGAATCTAATTTATTGAAATTAAATCAATGCCTTAATCTAATTTAATAAATTCTTATTTATCAGGCAATCAAGTTTGATTTTAATTTTAAAATAGTTAAATTTTACGATATTTAAAATTTTATTTATCATATAATTTATTTAAAAAATATTGTTACATTTAATTAGAATAATTTGTCAATTTTACTGATTATAAATATAAAACATCATTCATATTTTTTGTCCCACATCACAAAATTTCTCATTCAATTATTAAAGTATTGTTATAAAGAGCAAAATTTCATAACAAATCAAGTATGTAACAAAAATCAAATTTGTAGCAAAAGATTACTTCTTTCACAGTAGATCATAGTTGTGTAATCATATTCAATATGAACCAAACTAGAAACTTTCAAACCACCAAAACAAAAAGAATACAATAAAAGAGTACTTAAATTCTTCTTCAAAAGTCAAATATCTCAAGGACCAAATCTTATATTCCTTTTAAAAAAAGTATGTAATGGTTGTATCAAGTATGGCTCCTGAAAATATTCAAAATATCTAGAAAACTTAAAAGTTGAAATTACTTATCAGGAACAAAATGACCTTATGATCACTACTATAAAATATTCATTGTGCTGAGTCATTATGAATGTCAGTTCCCAAAGAAAGAATTAAAAAGTGAACAAGAGACTAGTTTATCAAAAGAAGACATTTTCTTGAAGACAACAAATTAAAAGGAATTTAATTGAAAAAAAAAGAATAACAAAATCAAGCAAATAAGCAACAAATTTTCAATAAAAAAATACATATAACAAATAGGCCAACTGAGCCACAAAAGCAATAATTCAACAAACAAAAAACAAGCTCGAAATACATCAATGTAACACAACAATATTGCAGAGAATATGTATGTTTTATGGCATGTCCCAAAAGATAAACGCACTCCGTAAAGCAATGGAATATGGGACTGCCCAAGGAGGAACTGAACTTATCAACCACCAGCTTATAGCTTTCTATGTGACATTTACTTAAGAATATGCAAACATTATGCCTATGCACCAAAAAGTTAAGGACAATTTCAAATAAAAAAGTCTCCACCGTCAAAGAATATCACTAATCATTAACATATGAAAATGCCATGTTGTCAGCTAGAAGAACAAGCAAACAAGAAAAAAAATTCTAGGCAGAAGTTGGCAAAAATGAATACTAAACAGGCCAATAAGCGAGCCAATAGGGAAAACAAGGCCAACCGTTCCCCAAAAGCAATAGTTCAGGATAGAAAATACAAACACAACATAAAATAATACTCAAAGAGGTTATGTATATCTCATGGCCTATCCCAAAGGGTAAAAGTAGCAACGCCGCTCCCTAAGGCAATGGAATATGAGATTGCCCACAGACGAAGGAACTTGTGAGCCAACAGCGACTTAGAGCTTTCTGTATAACGTTTACTTAAGAATATGCAAACACTGCAGGTTATCCAAAAAGCTAAGCAAAATTTCAACCAAAAAAGTCCCTACTGTCAAACCAAATTGCTAATCATCAAAATATGATAAGTCATTTTTTGCAGCATAACACCATCAAACAAACTAGAAACAATTTTTTACAGCAAAAACCAAGCAAGCCAATAGTGCTCCAAAAGCAATCAGACAACAAACAAGAAATACAACAAAAAATATAAATATGACAATTTCGAGAGGATATGTATGTCTCATGGCCTGTCCCAAAAGGTAAAAGCAACAATGCCGCTCCTCAAGGCGATGGAATATGAGACTGCCCTAAGACGGAGGAACTTGCGAACCATCAACGACATAGAGCTTTTTATATGACGTTTACTTAGGAATATGCAAACACTACATGTTTGCTCCAAAAAGCTAAGGAGAATTTCAGCCAGAAAAGTCTCCATCGTCAAAGAAAATAAGTTAATCATCAAAATAAAATAATGTTGTTGTATGCAGAGTAACAACATCATCAGGCAAATAAGAAAAAACTTCGACAAAAATTTTCAAAGATATATACTAAACAAGCCAGCAGTGCCCCAAAAGCAATCATTCAACAAATAAAAAGTACAGTTGAAAATATAAATACAACATACAATAATATTCCAAAAGAATGTGTCTCATGGCCAATCCCAAGAAGTAAAAAAAATAATGCAACTCCTCAAGGCAATGAAATATGAGACTAGTCAACAATCAAAGGCACTCCAAACCATCAACGACTTAAAACATTTCTATATGACATTTAAAAATATGCAAACATTGCAAATGTGTTCTAAATAATTAAGAACTTTAGCCAAAAAAAACTCGACCATCAAAGCAAATTTCTAGTCATCAAAACATCATCAAAATATGATAATCCATTTTATTTGTAGCAAAACAACACCTTCAAAAATACAAGAAACTTTTCAGTAAAAGCTTTTGAATATGTAAACTAAACAGGTCAACAGTGCCACAAAATCAATCATTCAACAAATAGGAACTACGATAGAAAATATAAATATAACAAACAATAATATTCCAAGAGGAATATTATGTATGTCTCATGGCCTGTCCCAAAAGGTAAAAGCAGCAACGCCGCTCCTCAAGGCGATGGAATATGAGACTTCCCCAAGATGGAGGAACTTGTAAACCATCGACAACTTAGAGATTTCTATATGACGTTTGCTTAGGAATATGCAAACATTGCAAGTTTGCTCCATAAAGTGAAGGAGAATTTCAGCCAGAGAAATCTCCACCGTCAATGCAAATTGCTAATAATCAAAATATGATAATGCCTTCTTTTGCAACAAAACAAGACCATCAGGCATACAAAAAACAAACTTCTTCAACAAAAATTTTCAAAGATGTATAATACACAAGCCAATAGTACCCCAAACGTAATCATTAATAAACTAAAAATACAGTACAAAATATAAATAGAACATATGATAAAATTCAAAGAAGATGTGTCTCATGGCATGTCCCAAGACAAAGAAACTTATAACCCATCAACAACTTAACTTTCTATATGATTTTTACTTGGAAATATGCAAAAATATGTATGCTCCAGATAGTTAAGAGAACTTCATCCAAAAAGAACTTCAAACAGAAAGTTCACTATGAAAGAAAATCAATAAACATCAAACATGCAAAAGCATTTTTTGTACAAACATTGAAGGACCAACTAGTGGAGATACAACAAATAGAAAAATTCTATTTCAAATATAAAATACACAATAAAGTCAATATAGAAGTTGAACAAAAAGACATGCCTCATGGTCAATCCCAAAATTTAATAACAGCAATGTCACTCAAGGCGTGGAATATGAGGCCACTCCAAGATGGAGGAAATTGCTGACCATCAACATCTCAAAACTTTATGTGATGTTTACTTTAGAATGTATAAACATAACATGTTTGTTCCAGCAAGCAGTTGAGAATTTCACCCAGAAAGTTCTCAACTTAGAAACAAATTCATAAAATACCTTCGAAGGAGATTTACTAAGGCAAAATCCATCAGATTCATAGTTTGACAGATACAATAATTCTACAAAAAAGAGACTACATAACATTAAAGATTTAAAACAAAAATACTTGTTGCATATATATGGAACAAAAAACAAACGTAAACACTAAACATCACCCAGCCAATTATTTTACAATGAAGATAACGATATTTGGTTATGATTAACCTCATTTTTACGTGAATGATCCATTCTTCATCATAACAAAATATTAGAAATTGAGTCCAAGATAAAGTATTCCAAAAATTTCAACAATAATCAACCAGCATGTTATTCGATATTAATAAATTATCTTTCTTTTATATGAGGAAAACATTGTTTAAGTGAAATATTTCTAATTTTATCTTTTAGACTGTGTTGGCAATTACACATTAACGCGAATGAAACTTTAAAAAGGAACGTCCTCCTCAAGGTCAGTTTAAAAAGATGAAAGTAACACTGAGCCATAGAACTTATGAACCATTTTTGAGCTGTCTTATGCAGCAATATGAAAACATTACAGGATTACTCAAGTAAAATGTTCTCTACATCATGACATTACATATAAGACCGCTTACCATAATCCCGTAAGTACGAGAGCACTTGCTCAAATGTTAAGTTCCAAAAAACAAAAACTATGCACAAAAGGAAACCTTCCACCTTTCAAGATCCTGGTTACATTAAGACAGCCCTATTTCAAGTATGTAAAATACCACGTGAGCACAGAAACGCTATCCCCTGAAGTAATCAATCCTAGATTAATTATCAAGAAAGTAACCGCAAACGAAAGAGAGGCGATATACCTTCAAAATACATATATACGCCGTCCTTTCGCCGCCAGGGCTTCCTCTGGCGGACTATCACTGCGGGCATGACCTTTTTCCTCAGATCCGGTTTGCCCTTCTTAACAGTAGCCATAACCATGTCGCCGACGCAAGCAGAGGGAAGGCGATTGAGGCGCCCTTTGATCCCCTTCACGGAGATGATATAAAGGTTCTTCGCACCGGTGTTGTCTGCGCAGTTGACTGTCGCTGCCACCGGTAGACCGAGCGACATCCGGAACTTGTTTCCGGAGGAACCTCCACGTCCTACAACCATTCGCACAATTAGACGAGAAACGAGTCAGACATTTCTCGATGTTAACAAGAGGAACGTGAATGCTTTGATCGATCGACAACATGGATTGAAGAAAATTAGCAAGCTGAGGAAAGGGATTGAGGTGGAGAATACCTCGCTTCGACATCTTCCGCTAGAGAGCACCGACGGCGTGCTGCGGGGCTGTGGCTCTCGCAGCTAAGGTTTTCCCGTTCTTATAGAAGAGATCTAGGGTTTTTTCGGGTATGCGAATTTACAGAACTACCCCTGCGCGTTCGTGCGGCGGCGCCAGATGGAAATCCTGCTGGAGTTCTTCTCATGGACGGTGCGATGGCAAGCCTGGTAAATTATCATTTTCAGATTACCGTCAATTTATTCATTTTTTTTTTCATTAAAACATTAAACATTTTCTATAATTGGGGTGAAAAAATGGATTAAAAATCCACTAAATAAATAAAATCTTTGAGTTTATGCATTCGGTAAGAAGAATAACGTTCAATTTTAATATGTGAATTTTTTATTTTTAAAATATCTATATTTTTTTAAAATTATTATTATATTTTGCTCGCTTCTTAGGAGAAAAAAAATATATAATTAATTTTTTTTAAAAAATTAATAATAAAAAATTAAAAAAAATACATAGCTATTAAAATTTTAAAAATATAAATTTGAATCTTACTGTAATTTAAATTTAGAGACCTAAGTGTAATTTATTTTTAAAAAAATTATATTTTTAAAATTATGAATAATTAAAATAAAATTGAATAATTAATTTAAAAAGTGTAAAATATTAGATGGTTGTAGAAGTTTGATTATGAGTTAGCTTGAGAGGTAGAAAAATAAAATAAAATAAAATAAAAATAAAAATGAGCTAATTGGAAATGGACTACATCCAAGATAAATTTGGTCTACTTGGATTCCGATTTTAGATTCAAAATCTAACTTGATTCGTGTTATAAACCACAGGCTATGGTCATCGTATTAGACTCGTTAACGAGTCATGTTCCAATGAGTAAGCATGAAATCAAACTCTAATTTTCTAATTTCAAATCGGGTTTGTTTAAATTAGATTATCAAGTTAAATCAAGACTTTTTTAACTTTATTTTACATAAATTATATTTTAAATAAATGTATATGTATAATATATATTTTTATAATTGTTTTTGATGAAAATATATTTTTATACCTTATTATCATCAATATAGTTTGAAAAAAATTTAAATCATATCAGTATATAAATACTAAGCCAGAGTTGAATAAATTTGATTTCAAATGAACTGACTTTGAGTTATAAAATATCAAATTAAATTTAAATTAAGCAAAATATGAGCGTTCGAGTTTTGAACATAAATATATAACAACTCTACATAGGACAAGCTAGAGTGACAAACACTAACACATTCGTCAAATATGGTGGGACTACCAGAAAGATGATTAAGTCAGATGATTATCGAAATAAAATTTAGAGAGCATTTGGTTTAATGTTATTTTGATATTCTATCATAACATCTAAAAAAAATAATTATTTAATTTAATAATATATGCAGATAAATAATTTTCTAAAAAATTATAGAGTTATCATTCAAACAATAATATCTAAATAACATGACATAATATTAAAATAATACTGAACGATATGGCCCATTAATATGAAGTATACACAGTATAATTTATTAAATATTGATGTTTGCACGGGAAGTCTAAATGCATCATTATCGTCCACATGGCACAGTACTAACCATCCAAATCATCATTGTGCCAAGCCAGTTGAATCACGGTTAAACAAACTTCGAGAGGCTCTGTCTCAACCTTTGTCCATCTAGCTATTAAGCTCCAACGATGGACTGTGATTCAGTCCCCATCTACAAGTTCCAACAAGGCGTATTGGAACATGATTTGGTCCATCTAGCCACTTGTGCAAGATGGTACAACTAACTATCCTCTTGTCGTCGACAGTTTACACCATGCTCCCTCCTATTAGTTTCTCCTATTTTAGGAGGGTTGCATGTGGGAGAAGTAGCCGTAGAAGGTCCACACCTGCTTCTCCGAGTCAAGGGCAATATTCATAGTACAGAGAAGGACACCCGCCACCACCGCTCAGCCGACATTCGGGCCATCTGTCCTAACATCATGGAGGACCAATCCAGTCTTCCCACTGAAGGAATGATATCCCGAAGTGACATGACACGACCAATTCACCCCATACATCCCATATGGAGAGAGAAACATCCTTATAGTTGCTATAAATATCGAGATTCAATCACAAAAAGCGAAATTCTTCAATGGAAACACGGGGGCTGGAACTGTCTCTCTCTAATACTTGGACTCTTTCACTTGTATTCTCCATCTCCCTCCTTTACTTGTACTCTCCTTAAAGAGATCTTTGAACATATAATGACACGTTACTGACTTATAGGAGGATCTCTCTGAATTACTTAATCTTAGTGTTTTTTACTATTTACTCACTTTACTACTATTTTCTCCACTCCATAGTCCTTCCTCTTTACGATGCTTACAAGACCGCTGTGCACCACCTGTTAGCAGAGCTCTTCTTTTTCTCATGTTAGCAATAGATGAACATGTAAAATGATAAATTTACTATAATATATAATTAATTATCCATAGCTCAGATACAAGGACAAAGATGACACATAATGGCATTCAATTTATTATCCATGCAGAACAATCACAAATCATCAAGAGGCATTTTTTTTTTTTGGCTACAACATGGCCTGGGTACTACATTTTATCCCCAGGTAGCAGATTTCTACTACCAGCATTACATTATAAATGAAAAGATCATAACAGTTGTTAGAATACCAAGGAATTATTCTGACCTCTCTCTATATATCTAAACACAATGATTCCATGGGGAATATCTGAAAAAATCAGCAACACTTCATCCAGTGTCATGGTGCAAATTGACAACTAGAATCATCGAACAAATTCTAGCATAGGAAATGCAGTATCTTAGCAAGAAATTGTTCAGCTGGACTCTCCTTTCCATCAGCTCCGCACCTGAATCTTTGACGTAAATCATTCAAGACGAGCTAAAGTGTCAGAATGCTCGCATTTCTTGCGCTTATGAGGCGGGGAATGAGACCCGGAAGTAGGATTTGAGTTTACTTCATCGGAGGGTTGAGGCACATATATCTTCGGCACATCGCCCGCCTGCAAACAGCTCTCTTCTACCTGCTTTTCTGTGGGAAGGGTGGTTTCTGTTTCAGTTTGATCCTTATCTGATGTCTCTTTGGATGTAATAGGTGACCTGAGCTTTTCAATGCCATCCTTTTGTTTCTCAAACATCATCTGGAGGTATCTCCCTTGTTCCTCAATTTGCAATTGGAGGTTCCTCTGTATCTGTTTAGGCAAACAAAAACTGATTTAAAGGGTTGTCAAAACATCAAGGCGGTTACCATTTGGTCATCAATGAGCAGAAAAAAAGGCAAAAAGGTGTTATGAAATGTGGATAAAGGTAGAAAATACTTATTTGAATGCAAGAATGCAGGCTATATCAAGAATCATGGTGCAAAACCTAATAAAGGAGACCATATTTTCTAGTGCATGTACTTACATAGAGGCAGAGAGCCTAATCAGATGTCAAACCAAAGAAAAATTTAAAACCAAGTCAGAGCGCGGTGATTTATAAACAAAAGAAGAATTAATAAGCTGCAGAACTATAAAGACACATCGGTGTTGACCGTCCACCCAGATCACTGATGGAGCACCCATTCAAAGGTGAGGGCAAAGACGGGATTGATTCTTACTGATCAGGGTATTAGAATATAAAATTATTCATGAGTCATAACCTACAAACTTAAGCTTTTAGGTCAGCTAGTAAACGGAGATTCAACATGGCAACAGAGACATGAGATCTCAAGTTTAAACTCTAGTGAATTCCAATTATCTATAACATAAGATTCAAAAAACAAACTTATGCTAAACTCTATGCTACAAACAAAATAAGTTCGCACATGAGAGGCATGCTGGAATATAAAATTATGCTTGAGCCATAACCTACCAGCTTAAGCTTTTAGATCAGTTGGTCATCAAAGATTAAACATAGGTAATATAAATTTGTTTCAAGAAAAGCAGCACTTTGAGGTGACAATAAGCGACCGTTACAGTTTCCTATTTTCATGAGCTTGTGAAAACTTTTGAAGCCGGTCAGGTTCAGAACCACTTTTCAATGATTACAAAAAAGAAAAGGAGCAGACTATCAACCGAACCAACTGTCAGATGATATAGACTAATCAAACAGTTGCATGAGGCAAGGCATGAAGGAAACATGACGTTGCTTCAATAAGATTGTGCTCATGCTTACTCCATGAAGTCTTAACTAGGTTTAAACGATTGTCAAGGTTAAAACATGTCCAGTAAAGATAAAGTTCACAGGTGAAAGGTGAAAGTGCTGCAGAAGGACATTAGAGTAATTTCAATTAGGAATATATGCAACCCAACCTTGCCAAGCTATGAGCAGAACTCAAAGTTCTGAACACTAACATATACAAAAACTGTTGGGAAACATATTTACATTTTCATTGCTTTACGACCTTGTGAAGAGAACTGAAGAGACTGCTAGTTTAAGGAGTACTTTTAAGCCCACATTTTGGGACCTAGTCTGACTGAAAACTAGCTTAACCAGGCCCAATATTTCCCACAAAAATTGGTTTATTGACCAACCAATTTTACCAGACCAACAATGTCTTGCTTGCTTCAGGAATGTTAAAACGTGTAGGAAGATAAATAACACAATCAAGTATGAACCTGACATGACCTAAATGCAAGAAAATATTAAGAACTTTGTAGGATGTAGCAGCCTAATTTCCTATAAATTAAACTAGTAAAATGTCATGCAAGCAAAGTGATGCAAGCACATTATCTATATGCCATAGAATCCAAAATATATTAAGCAACAATTCACACAGAATCTCACTCAAATTTCCTACAATTATAAGTCAAATGAAATTGCAAATACCAATGAATTTCAGGAAATTGCAAATATCAATACCTAAAAGGATAAAACAATTAAATATGAATTAATCAAATTTTGCACATTGAATTGACATCTAGGTACAAGAAAATATGATCAAAGATGGAAAAAAATAAGAGACAGGAACTATCTTAAATCAAACAAGATAAAGCAATCTCAACAACCTCCTTGCTAGCCGAAAACATTGGAACCAAAAACCAACAACTTCCTATTCATTCAAAATCATAAATAGTCTAACTTTTGCCACAGGTAGCTATAATGTACTTTTAGTTCCTCGAATACAACTCAAGATACAGAAGCCAGATTGTAAGATAGAACCCCTAGTGTGTAAGGGATGCAATATAACATTTTACATTATCCTGAAATTGCTTGGAGTAAGGTGACACGGGATTCAACTTGATCAAACAAAAACCAAGAGAGTTTATGGACAACTTTCAAACTCAAACCACGAGTTGAACACCCTCCTGCTGCAGCTGCTAGACATACTAACACATATAGGTTCACTTTTTACAAACACATAGGTTCACAAATATTCTACTTATATTTGAACTTTTCTTCCAAAAAGTACTTTAGGATTATCAGTAGGGCTGAGTTAGCTCGTCCAGCCCATCAAAAGCATGTGCTGCTAAATTGTCTCAGGCCTAGACAGATTGTTTATGAGTCAAGGCTTAACTAATCATAGCCCGTAAAATCAACAGTAGTGACCTTCCAACTGCAATTAAAAACCAAAAGCTTATTTGTGAAAATGAAATAACTAACTATATGTAGACTGTTTGTGCAATAAAGCAAGGACTTTAAACACAGGTTATAGTCAACATGGAGAGATTATGCCATAATTTTTTATTTATGAAAAATTGTCATATAGGCTTACTTTGGTTGGAGTATATTTTGGGAATGTTTTAAGTTTTTTTGAGATAGAGAGAGAAAAAATTTATTTTAATATTATGATGTGAAATAATGATATATTATTATTGAAGATTGTTTAGATATGAAATAAAATTATTTTTTTATTGAAGTATGTGCAAGATGTAAAATAAAGTTAATTTTTAAGGTTAAGGATTTATGTAAGATATGAAATAAAGTTGATTCAATATTTAATTATATGTATGATGTAAAATAAATATAAAATATTGATGACAATGTTTTCTGAGAAATGTGGGAGATTTTTAGGCCCAACCAAATAACACTGTAACGAATAATTTATAATTATAAACTTGAAATTAGAATACTAGGTATTAGTATTATCAGAATTATTAAAAAATTAAGAAAATTAAATTGACCGACTTATGTTTCCAATGAAACGTGTTTTCTTATAAATTCACAAATGAGATGAACATTAGAATTAGGGTGTACCTCGAGCTGTTCATGGAGTCGTTTCTGTAACTCTACTTGGAGCCTCAATGCTTCAATAATGTCCCCACTAGCAATAAAAAGGAAAACATAAATTAAATTTATGTTATAAAAATTGCTCACATTCTATATCAAAATCAGCTTCTATGTTGCCAAGTTATCTAATGACAAAAAAAAAGTCTTTGAATTTCAAGTAATCAGAACAATACCGAGACATGTTTGATGCACTTGGCAAGGTACATTGTAAAAACTAATCAAGCACAAACAACCATGGGATAGGTAAGTCATCTAAGAAAGTCATTTCTGACCCAATACATAAAACATTTCTCATCCACTATATCTCTTGGTCAATGTAGTATCATAGCAGGAATAGAAACAAACCCTAAGCTCCTATACGTAAAACTCACCCGTTCCCGACCGAAAGAGAAGAAGGTGAAGCTAAAGAGTTCAAGCATAAGAGAGTTATCGGAAAGGCTTAGGGCTCAACTTGACATCAACCTCAAGCTGTTTCTTTCTAGCCCAATGAGCACTGATGGCAAAGTCTCGTTTGATGATAACAAGCCTAAAATATAAGTCATCTAACATTGTTTACTGCGTTTGATAGATAGGATTGACAACACAGGTGAAGGATAAGCTTGATTACATGATACCTTGGAAGAAGAATGAGATCTCAAGTAAATAAAACCAAGCTTATTGAAGTTAAGAATCAAATCTAGGATACTTTGTGAGGGTATGTAGAGATAGCACTTGAGTGATACGTTAACACACAAAAAATATAATTATTTGATTTAAATATCTTATTACTAAAAATTATGTTTAGAACATTTATAAGTCGCACATACAGATTATTTTATGTATATACATGAATAACAATATCAATCTAATTTTCAAAATTCAAATTCTCAAAGTAGAAAAATGAACGAATAGTCCATTCTGAGTAAACGGATGGTCTAATTAGCCTAGCTTGGCTACAACATAGAAATGGGCAATCCATTATTTGTAGATTGGCAGACCAAAATAATTAGAAACTCAGTAGGTATTGACAAATGATCTGATCATTGTATGGAAAATTCAATAATTTATTTTTCAAACTAAATGGACAATCCGATTGCAAGAAACCACACCCTAATTTTAAATTATTATGACTATAATTAATCGATCATTTTCGTGTATGAAACTTAATGTGTAAAAAATACTTCATAACAATAAAGGTCCCTGAAAACTAAAATTATTATATAAAAAGTCCAAATTAATGATTTTTGTGAGCATCTAAGGAATATTCTATCATCAAAATTTTGAAATTCTGGATTTGCTCCTCTCTCTCTTGATGGAGTAGGCGGAATCACCCGCCTCCACTCTCCCTCTCTCTTTATAATGGATAGATAGGAGCGAGATGCCCATCCCCTTCCACTGTCTCTCCCTCTCATGCTCCCCGCCAAGAAGCAGGTAAAGGGGGGAAGAACTCCCTTCCTCTCTCTCTTGCTCACTCCCTTCTCCCACCGATGAGCAAGCAGTGGGGGCGGCCGCCCCCTCCACTCTCTCTCTCTTTTCTCTCTCTACCCCTCTCCTTAGGACAAAGCCGATGAGGCGGAGGTAAGGTGACAACGGTGGCGAGGAAATATTTTTTTTAGAAATGTTAAAAATATAAAGATATATTTTTAATAAATTACATATAAATATATATATTTTTAATTAAATACACCCCACCCGACCCAAAAACATGGAACCGAACCAAATCCAAACTGGTTCAAGATTAGGCTAACCGTTTCCAGACCCAATCTAGAACCGATTGGAGCCGGACCGGATCGGTTCCAAATCCAATAGAACCTGGAACCAGTCGAACTAAACTCGGTCCGGTTCGGTTAGCACCCTAAGTATTGACCACCGATTGGGTCCAACTCAAACCGAACCTATTATTGAATCGGAGCATAATCAGAATTTGATTTCTTAAATTCATAATATTTTAAATTGAGAGCCACTCATTCTTATCTATGAAATCCCTTGTAAACAAAGCAAATACTTATTATGAGAGATTCAAGGAGTTATTATAGTTTCTTCATTTAGAGCTCTCTCACACTATGAGATAGGTTGCCTAATAAATAAAAGTAATGAAATAAAAATTTGATGTCTCTATCTCTCAATCAATAATCTTCATTTTTCTTGTTTTGGTTGCATTTATGAATATATTTAGTCAAGTACTCTGATGAAAATTTAAAATAATTCTAGAGATCTGAATACTCTCAAGGAAAGAAGTCTCAATCATATGCAAATGATTCAAGCCTCTCAAGAGAAAAAGGTCGTAAATAAGATAAAGCACAATAGAGGTTACACCTGAGAGAGATCTCTATCAAAGTGTGGAAGTGCATAGGTGATATTGATCCTCAGTAGCATACAAACAAGATGCTCAAGATTCTGGTGAGCGGCGAATGAAGACTTTGCCCTGTTTTAGGAACAAGGCAAGCAAAATTGTGGCACTTATACAGGTAGTAAGCTTATGAGTCATGGCATGGAACTCTATGAGAAATTTATTGAAACAATAAGAAGAGATGCGACAATAATAGTCAATCAAATTGATTTTCAGTCTGGAAGATTGGTAGTGAAGGTTATCTGTCTTGTATAAAGATTGATAGAAAAGTATAGAAATGCAAAAAATCTCAAATTATTTTTATTGACTTGAAAAGTCACATTAAAAGGATATTCTTTGATGGATATTAGAAATACAAGGTATATTCATCGTATAGTTTAGTTTAAATAAGGACACGTATGTATGGAAGTTACCAATGTGAGAACTACTAGTAAGAACTCAAAGGAGTTCCCAATTATGATGCACTACATCAATGTCTTCTTCGTGTCATTATCTTCTCACTTTAGTGTTAAACCTAGACTTAATGGTGAGATTTAGTGGAGCTGGTTTTTTCTTAGTCACATTTGTGACAGAATAAACCAAAAGATGGAATCCTACAACAAAACCTTAGAAGAATGGAATGCAAAAGTGAGTGCAAGGCAGAGCACAAATTGTAGAATTTGTGAAACTGAACAAAAAAGTAATAATGTTGTGAGAATTTCAAATAACTCATTTCAACAATCCACATTAAGGAGAATATGCTCAAGTAATTAGAGCATAATGGTTAAAATGGAATTCAAAAAGAATTTCATGTGATCATAATATGCCTATCAAGTTGAAGGGAAAGGTGTATAAAGACTACAATCAAACCAACTATGTTATGTTGTTGAGATGCTGATGTGAGAAAGATCAATGATTGCATTAGAGTGAATTACACTAGAAATAATTATATCTTAAGAGTGGGGGTGGCATGGCACCTATAAATGATACGATGAGGGAGATACTTTTATGGTAGTTTGTTTATGTCAATAGTCTAACCTATAAAGGCCCTTGCACATAACTGTGAAGGGATTCAAGTCACAACAAAAAAAGAGAGTATGGGGACAAACAAATGATTGTTGATATTGTTATTAAATATGACCTTGAATCACTTTGGCACAAAAATAGTGTTATTTTACATAGAGCTTGAAATATCCTGTATCCCACTTATAAAGGTATTATCCGCTTTGTTTTTAAGAAACTACGTGATATGAGTATTTGCTAGGAAGGTCAACCATCTCAATATTACATGAGCTCAAGCACACTTATCTACAATGTTTTTGCATTACTAGCCACATGACTGTTCCCTAAAAAGTATTTCTACTATTTGAGATCATGTTATTTACTTATACAACTCAGAAACTCTCATCCTTTTCTGATATAAAACAATGCACTCCTGTACTCCTCTCACCACTTATCATCAGACTTAAAAGCCTGCCCTGAGTAACACTTTTCATTAGTGATTCCCCATTTCCTAGGACATTACTTGACGATCACTCTTTCGTCCTCTACGACTATAGGCATCACAATGCAGAATAAAGAAGAAAAATCAAAATAGTTAACCCCAACTCTTTTGAGAATGAAGTTTTGTTGTTGTTTTAGGAAAAATGTATGGCTAGTACAGAATTGAGTTCAAGTGGGCATCATTTTCTATTTCAAATCAAGTTCCCTATAGTCTAACAAATGCTATTCGATTTAGAGTTGATTATGTTGAGTTGCTAAACCTAACATCTTGAACCAAACAAGTAATGTCCAAGTGATACAATTGTATCAAAAGTTTGTGCAGAGATGTGAACATATACCCTTATCTCTTATACTCTCTACAACATGCATACTCAAAAATATGAGATCAAATGTAATCTTGTATGAATGACAATGCAAATACTGTGTATAAGTGCATAAATTGAGCAAATGTCAGACTCATGAGTTGCCTGAATCACAACAAAATCAACTCAGTATGGGATTGATTCAAATTCAACAGATTATTGAGGAGTTACATTTTTCGAACATCAATGTTAGCCTTAGTTGCATGTGGCTATCTATAAAAGGATGTTTCATCTTACAAGTATAATTCTTGGACTTCATCTGTACAATTTTTTCAAGAGCAAATTCAAGTAAATCATTCAAAATTAACTTGTTATCTTAGGTTACCCTAGCAATAACTAGAGTTTATAAAAAATACTCATAACTCTTCTTGTAATAGCCCAGCCTAGCATCTCTCCCGCACTTTGCCAATGTAGGATTTGCAAGGGTGCATCTCTCATGAGATATCACATACACCATATGTAATAGTCCAGCCCACCATAGATATTGTCCATTTTGGTTTCTGAAAACTAGCATGATTAAGCAAATTTTGAGGTCACTCATCCCAATACTACTCTAGCCTAAGCACGTTTAAATAAGAAGTTTTTCATCATTAGCCTTACAGTTTTACCTCAAAATGTGTAAGAAAGTGTGGGTTCATTTCATATATACTCAGCATCTCCCATGAGCTTAGCCGATGTAAGAGTTGCCTAAGTGTGCATCTCTCACAGAAAATCACATACACCCTTGTTTTGGAACTCAGCATCCCCATTGAGGCTTGCACCACTATCGCCTAACGGGTAATGCAGAGTTGCTTTGATACCATATGTAATAGCCCAGCTCAGCATCTCTCATGTGCTTTGCCAATGTGGGATTTGTAAGGATGCATTCCTTACAGGATATCACATTTCTACCATATCATACACATAAAGGATTTACTATTATGTATTCTCTCTCATGACTCATTTCATTTGGAATTAATTTTCATTTTTCCAACAAGAAAACAAGACAAAATAGTCTATCACATGATATCAGTATCCCAATCAACACAATTCCATTACTAAATAATTTGATCATCTCCACTACATCTCCAAAGTTTTCGTTTAAAGAAAAGAAACCCACAGTTTCTATATAGAAATGTACAGTAATAATCCATGATTC
This sequence comes from Apostasia shenzhenica, assembly GCA_002786265.1. Lineage (NCBI taxonomy): Eukaryota > Viridiplantae > Streptophyta > Magnoliopsida > Asparagales > Orchidaceae > Apostasia > Apostasia shenzhenica. The sequence continues at coordinate 119,419 of KZ451950.1, read as the reverse complement.
TGAATAAAAATTTTGAGCTAGTAAAATAAAGTTACATAAGCTGAAATTGCAATTAGCAAATTATCAATTATAGATTGTAAATTGATGATGTAAGTTTAGATAGAACTGATAAAAAAAAATAAAAATCAAAGTTTGTGCCAAAGTTCTAAAGCTGAAATTACAAATTTGTACAAGTAACCCCTTAAACTTAAGGCAGTGAAATAGCAAATTTCACAGTTGACAACTAAAGGTAGTATGTAGTTGTCATGGTGTAGCACTACAATATAGCACGAGACCTCATGAAGTCATCACGGAACATCATGTTAGCAGTAAATATTTCTAGCTTGAAAAAGAGATGCAAGTGAATCAAGAAAATTTTGAACATGCATGTCAAGGAGGATCTTAGAAATAAAGTACTCCAGGCCACATGTAAATGAGTTATGAACTATGAACTCGAATAAGAAAATCTCAACTGGAATTAGTAATTTTAGAAAATGCTATGTAGCAGCTTCTTCATATAGCAAAATGTTCGAGTAAAAAGACTGTTATTCCATACAGCACTATTTAAGACAATTATTACAGTTACCATAATCTTGGAATATAGATTTCTGGCATTGTGATCTCAAATCATTTGTAGTTTTGCTTTTGCAACATTTTGTTATGAGCTGGACAGATGGGTCCTTTTAGAAGCAACAGCACAACATAGATCCAGTACCTATTCAGCAATACTCATTCTACAATAGCCAAGCCATCAGGGAGCGACAACCCTACCTGAAACATGGCAGTTCTGATGCGGCAATCATAAGGAGTAGTGATACAACCCAATTTGGAAAAGCTAACATACAAAGGATGGCTTTTCTTTTCATATGTATGGGCTAACATTTTGGCATACTAGTTACCACTAAATCAACGAGTGAACACATTGGCACAATACAACACCAAAATCAACATCAACAAAGTTAATCACAATAAGCCAAACTTCATCAAAAAAAGGATCAAATTACAAAATATACGCCAGAAAGAAGCAGATGGTTGTAAGATCTCATACTTCAGGTGTTTAGATAAATTCCAACTTACCTCTTCAAGCTGACAGATGCATCTTCACTCTGCATATTGGTTTTAGTCTCTGCACCTACAAAAGGAATAACAATATCAAAAACAGGGAAAATGACATTTGCAGTACATCAAAGAAAGAATAACAATGTGATAACGGCCAGGAATGGATGACCCTATAGTTCTTGGCATGAAAACCTTTGATATCAATTTGCTAATGGCCGGAAGAGATTTTTAAGATGCCATCCGCAAAATAGGATCTAAAATGCTCTAGGACCTAATTCCACTAAGGATTATGGGGCGTACAATGACTCAAAAGGGGAAAGCAAGAACCTGAAAGTTAAGGGCACGCAGTCTATTTTGTCTAATGGCCTACAAATGGCCATCAGAAGTCGGTCGTGCCCTTTACCGGTTGATTTCTACACTGGTCCAGATATCAGCTGACAAATCAATAAGAAAGCTGAAATTCTGCACTCCTAAAAATTTCAGCTTTAAGCTTTCTAGTCTATTATGCATAAACTGAACATGGAAACATACTCAAGCATACAAACTAAAATCCATAACATGCAAAGCACTCCACACAATCCTGAAATCGAGATCTTTCATGCTATTGAGTGTACTGAATATAGATCGTAACTAGTCACATAGGAATTAAGGAAATTCATTAAAGAACTAATTTCTACTCCATGCTTCCAATAAAAGACTTAAAACAAACAATTGAAGCACATATATAACACAAGATAAAGAAGTTCTTCACCATGAAATTAGAAATCAGCAAGAGAACATCAACATGCAGAAAGGTTTCAAGGGGATTACATACAAATTTCAGCAAAATAGTGATGACTGTGGCATTATCAAGATAAAGAAAGGAAAATAACTATAAATCTAAGTACTTAGTACTATGTAATTCCAACCAGCCAAGATGGATGAGAAGCACAGCACCTCTGCCTCCTCGCAAAGCCATGGCTCCAAACATAATCCTGAGAACCTCCCTGGTTTCAGTCTCTTCGCCTGCTCTTAAGTGGAGTTCAACTCGATTCTTCATCAAATTAGCATTTCACTTTTCTCCAACACCCCAAGTGTTTTAACGTGGTTTCTCCTCTTCTATAAGATGTGGTGGAGACATCAGCCAACTCCCAAAGTCAAGGTTAACCAGTGAACTCCGCAACTGTCTCAATGCTTTGGCCCGCTTTGTTTGTCGGTCTAAAAAATGGACTAATAGCACAGTCAATCAGCGCTGTTAAGTGGCATCATGTATCGTTTCCAATCTACTTCGACCAAAATCCTTTTAAATAAAGTTTGATTTTTTGTATTAAAATTCGTGTTGGATTTGAAAAAAAATATAAAAACTGATTATCTTTTTTTCTCCAACCAAACAAGGCCTTAGTCTTGATCCATTGGTGGTACATCTTGACGAATAATGGAAGCATGTATTGGCAGAAATAAGCCATATTTTTCCAATTTTATATATAGTCCTGTTCACTGCCATAGGTAGCCAGTATTGACATATCATAGAAGCATACTATGGTGAAAAATGGCCATAGAAATATTACATTGACAACCAGAAAACTCCTAAGTGTAGCCAGATGAGGTCATTGAAATCATATATACTCAATCAGTTATTCAAAACTAAGGAAACAAATGTCATAACCAAAAGATCTGCTTGCCAAAGTCAATTGAGTCCCAGACAAATGTTGTTATGATCAATGTCTAAAGATAAAGTAGCGTTACCTTCAGATGATTCTGTCCTATATCGTGTTGTTCTGTATTTCTGCAGATATAAAGCAGGAATGCAATTCAAAATTATGCAATAAAAGTATTTTCAAATGCATGCATTTCCAGAGGACAAGCCGAGAATAGACCTGCAAATGGCTTTTGACATGATATATGGTCAATCCATCCACTTGCATAAGCTTCAATACACCCTTAGGTGTAGCTCCTGTAAGCAAAGCAACAGATCAGAAGGAGGAAAATATTGAACCAAACATGGATTAAGAGGACAACTCATTTACTCTCACTGCCACCAAGATGATTCACTGCTTCTACAAACCGTTCATGAAGTTCAGGGGTCCAGCGCATGCGTGGCTTTGCAACAGTAGCATTGGTAGAAAATGTGGTACCACTGATGGAACCAAGTTCAACAGAAGAAATAGACTGATATGTATTTGTATGATGTATTGAAGCATCTGAAGATTGTTTAACGACCTATTCAACAATAAAAAAATACAAATTAATTGAACAGAAAAATGTACTACATAATAAAAGGTCTAGCACGTCCATATAGGTACGTGAGAAGACAATATACATGTTAATTAATAATCCATCAAGCAGCAGCACTGTTACAGTAAAATAAGTAAATAAAAAAGACACAAAATGTCCTTTGTAGTTGAATAGGAATACTAGCAATTTCCACAAAAGCTTCTTATTCGAATGTCTTACACTATAAGAGAACATATCTTCCTTTTAACGTATCTATGATTTTAGTGATAAAATGATCTTACAGACCTCCATTTTGGGATGAAACTATCCTGGTTGTGTTAGGTTAGGTTACCTTTTAGGAATTAATAACAACAATATCAATCAACATTGACATAACGGTCATACATACATACTTAATGCCAAAAGTTCTAGGTTTTCACTGAATGAAATTGAAACAACTCAACAATGTGGACCTAACAGAAAGATCTTTCTTATCCTTGGGACATATAAGTAATGTCAAATGCTAACACATTTTTTTACCAAAAATGGAGACAGATGAGAATATCATCAATATAGTCAAAGTTAGGTAGTTAAGATGACAAAAAAAGAGAGTAAGGATACCAAACATAACTTATATTCGTACAATTTGTGCACATTTAATAAAATTCTGCCATAGAGCCCAGACAAAAATAGAATGTAGGCTCACTATTAACAGCACTGTTAGAGTACCAATTGTATAATCTATAATGCGCGGCATCGAAATCGTATTCGAATATAATTCTGGCATCATTTGTAATACATAGCATCGAACTTGTATTTGAATACGATTTTAGCACAGTCTGTAATGCACAGTGTCGAAATCATATTCAAATACTATTTCGACATCACGCACGATACATAGTACTAGAATTGTATTTGAATATAATTTCAGTATTACTGATAAAAATGTGTGTATTGTATTAGAATACAATTTTGATGTCATATGCAATGCACAATATTGGAATCACATTTAAATATAATTTCGACACCATAAGCAATACATAGTACAAAAATTATATTTGAATACAATTTTAGTGTTGCGCGATTAACATGGGTATGTATTATGTTTAAATACAATCTTGACGTCATATGCAATTCACAGTTTCATAATCGTATTTGAACATAATTTTCACATCACACGCAATACATAGTGTTCGAATTGTATTCGAATACAATTTCGGTGCTGCGTGATTAACATATGTATTATATTCAAATACAATTTTGATGCGATATGCAATGCATAGTCAAGAATTGTTTTTGAATACAATTTCAACATCACACAATACATAGTGCTAGAAATGTATTTGAATATAATTTCAGTGTTATACGATTAACACAGATGTGTGTTGTATTTGAATATAATTTTGATTATAGTAATGCACAATTTTGGAATCATATACGAATACAATTTTGGTGTGATATGCAATACATAATGCTAGAATTGTATTCGAATGCAATTTCAATGTTACGCAATACACAATTCCATAATCGTATTTGAATATGCTTTCACAATTCGACATACATAGTACCATAATCCTATTCAAATACTATTTCAATAATCATATTCAAATACACTTTCATTTAGGTAATAATAAATATTTTATTAGGTAATAATGCTTTAGCATAGCTTTCTATACATGTAAAATCATATTCAAATACGATTAGTTAGGCTATCAAATTATATTCAATACAATACTATTTTGCAATAAATTTTTTTGGGCAATATCTGTAAATAAATGAGGCATTAATTGCAAGTTGACAAAGCTCTAATGGACCCCCACTTGCAACATGTCATCATGTGATTGTGTTTGCACAAATAGTAAATATACAGGTGTTACATCTAAGAATTTGCCCAAAAACATTTCCTACAGGTACCTGTAAAGTGTAATATGATAAATTTGAGAATGCAATAAGGTCAAAATAATAGAGCTAAACATGACTAAATATATCTCAATGTGTAAGTAGCACAAAGTTAGCAAAATCACAATTAGGTCAAAAGATAAAGAAGTAATAGGAATTGAAAAAAAAAAGAGTTACTTAACTGTAACTTTGTTAGAAATTGTAAAAAAGAATTTAAATTGTTTCTTTAAATTAGATGTAACACGACATCAAGGTACCTTCAATTCAGAATTTGAAGAGCCTATTTCATCCATTAAATCACGACAATAATTGTCCATCAACTCTGTCAGATCTGACCACTCATTTTGCTTCATGGAACCAACGTGGATAGCACAATTGCTCTGGATCTGACCACTTTCAATGGTGACACAATTAGGATAATCAAGAATGTCCCGAAGTGCATCAGGGCACCAAGGATTTTCGTTCAGCTCTTGGTGATAATTATCTGTTGAAGGTCGATAAGCTCTTGTATTTGAGGAACTTGTAGAAGGGAACATTGGAATATTGTTAGCAAACTGAGAAGTAAAAACAGCATCAGATTTTATCATTTCTTCGGGTGAATTGGAAGAAAAAGGCATAGCACAAAAATCTAAAGCTGATGAAGATGCATCGAGTTTGGTCACATGATTTCCATTAATTTCCTTATCCATGGTAGCTTGCTAGGAATGAGGAAATAATGGTATAGTAGGCAGAAGAGATACAGGTTCTGACACGGATGCTAATTTTCCCATAACAGTAAATTGCTACAACTATGTCATTGAGAAATGTAATGTCGTACATGCAGTCATTAGTTCCCCACAAAGCCTGTAAAAATATGAAGTATTGATACATCCAGGAATATAAAGTTACAAATCCACTAACAACTGCATAAATCATTTTGTCTCACACATTAAGTAGAAAATGCAAATATCAGACTGTCAATTAATACATTCACAGAAACAAGGTAATCAATTAACTTTAAGCAAGTTAAAGCAAAAAGTATAACACTGGATGAAGATTCCAAGAGTAATGAAACTGAAACTAACCATTACAATTTTTCATTAACAAGTATGCCATAGCCACTCTAAAATAATAGGAATAAATCAGGGGCAAGCTAGTTAAGTGGAAATTTAATAGTGGGAAATCGAAGGAAAACATTTCTATCTGCTATGGGAATCTGACCAAAATCATAAGCCAAGTAAATCGTTGACCATTCAAACTTTTCAAAACTTTTGTAATGTATCTGCTCTTGATCCTCTATCAAGTTCATGCCATGTTCTTTATAACCCCAATTACAGAATACAGTTAGGGCAGCAGCATGGGACAAAAAGAGGAGCTAGGCACGTGTTCAAGGATTGATTCCATTAGAAGAGCTTTACAAAATTAAGGAAATATAAGGAGATAAAAAAAAGAATAAAGTAATGAGAGAAAGCAAGTAGTAGAAGAAAAGGAGAGAGGAGCAAGAGCTACTACAAGGCTTCAAGGCCTAGAAAGAGCTCAACCATATCATAATAAAAGGTAGAGAAATTCAATATCTCATGCTTTGTGAAGCAGGACAACAATAAAATTATATTTTAAAATTTACATCAGCAATATTAATTAACAAATTATTTAAACTAAGCACAAAAATATTTTCTAAAATAAATTTTATGGTAAATTAGATTCTAAAATTTCACAAACTAAATTTATTTTAAAATTAAAATAAAAAAATCATTTGATAAATAAAAATTTATCAAATTAGATTAGAGCATGTTGATAAAATTCAAGAAATCAGTTTAAGAAATAATGAGATTTTCACAAAATAAAATTCAACAATAATTATACGCAAATAGTGATAGGTTCACATAATTAAAGTCAAATGAATAATTTGATTGAGCAAATAATTTCTACTAAAATAATCAAAGATTAATTGGATTTGAGGAGAGATTATACTTTTATTATAAATTAGGGCACCAAAATGTAATTGCACCAAAGTCTCAAAGTCAGGTATCTGACTGTAAGTTTCTGACATAAGTTCCACTAGGGCTCTAATGTGTTCCTAACGAAAGAGGACAATAAGGAGAAGTGATCCTAGATACAAGTTGTGTAGATAAGTACACCAAGCCAATGAGACGGTGATTGGCTAGTGAGGCAGATGGCGAGTTACGCGCAATAGCGTGGGATTGCTAAAGTAGAAGTCCTTAAGTAGATGGCGTTGGGTTGCTTGATCAACTCAGATTCCCTATACTGGCTCTATCTAGTTATAGAATTGAGATTTACCCACTTGTGATCTTATTTTAACATCTTTGTACCCAGCTCATTGAGTTTGTGAGATAGCATATCTAGGATATGGCAATCTATTATCAAGGGATAGGCATCACAAGTCTAATGAAGATCTTAAGTAAAGTTAGCTCCTTAGAATCTAGACTCCATGGGAATAAGTAAGTAACAACGTAACAACGACATGGGAGCTAGCTATTACAAAAATAAAGTTCGAAAAAGATAACTAAAGATCGAAATCAATCCAAGTTGCAGAATTCACTGATTCAAGCTCAATCTATAAAATTCTAAGATAGTTTCAGTTCTATTTCACTCTCTTCAAAAGAGTTATCGAAATTCTCTCTTCTTTTTTCAAAAACGATACGATTTCATTAATGATCACTTCATTTTTGTTGTGATTGAAAGAATCTACTCTGAAGGTTTAGCTTCTGAGAAGTTCATCTTATTTATGTTAGCACAACGACTTTTAAGCTTGGAAATCCTTTCTTCTACTTCTTTCTTCAAACAGAACTCCTACGTCCTCTTTCTTTAAGATTTTAAGAAAATTTTGGTAGCATAACAACCTATTTACATTCCTTATCCACAAGGGAAGCAATCAGTGCTCTCTAGCCAGTGATTAGTGATCCAACATAGCTTCACCATCATACAACATTCGCTATTGTAATTTGAAAAGCAAAACAAGCATAATTCCATTATTGTCATTCGATCATCCTCAACTTGATAGAATTCAAGGATTTTAAACAAAAGTCTAGTAAACATTGATCCTAATCCAAGAAGCGATTCGTAGGAAGAGAAAAAGGAACGAGAGAGATTAAGAAAAAAAATATAGTAGCCTCGGGAGCCGCTGCAAATCGAACTATATGCATATAGTAGTTTAGTCACCAGTACCAATGATTTTGCAAAGGACAGTGAGGCGCAGGAACTAGAAATGTCTCGTAAGACAATCGCTGAGTTGATGGTGCACTACCGAAAAAAGGGGCAAAGTCAATGAGGTCATTTCGGCTAAAACACAGGTCCGACATTTAGAGGAATAACAACAATATCCTTTATAGAGACAATAGCACTCCAAGAAAGAACAATTTACTGATCTGAGTGACAAATTATCCTCAACAGAGGACAGGAGATGGATAAAATAGGAGCAACCAAATACATGTGAAAGGAGACTATACATTACATCTTAGGAAAGAGGATAGAGAATATGATTTGATCATGAAAGATAGAATAGGGCATGTGATTTTTAAGATAGCATGTTGTAAGAATTGCATCATTCTACTAAAATAGGTGAACACTTATATGAAGTAGCAAAATATGTGTAGTTTCAACCAAATATCTAACCTTCTGTTCGACAATATCATTTTATTGAGGTGTATCTGAATTTCTTATAGTTCTGAGTCCATTTTGGGTTCATAAATGGTTTGTAAGAAGACTGGTGAAACATCCCCTGACTTGGCATATATGCCTATAAGGTATTTAAGAAATACTCTCACATATCATTAGATAAAAGACGAATGGGAAACATCAACCAATGATTTAATTTTAACACATAAAGAACTGAATATAGAAAATGACTCAAAATGGTCTTTCACTAACAACAATTATGTTATTCTTGAATAGTCATCAATAAAAGTACAGATATTTAAAGCCTAGTTTAGAAAAGGCACCCAAACATCTAAATGAACTACAACAAATGATGGTGAATTATGTCTATTGGCCCTGACTAGAAAAATTGGATCTACAATGTTCCCCAGTTGGCAAAGCAAGGATGACACTCTAGACTTCTAGGGCTAGAAAGACTAGGAATCATTTTTTGTGGGACTAGGGTGCCTAAGAAGATTGTGAACCTACAACGGAGTATTATTAGCCACAAGAGCTAAAGATGGTGTCATGACCATATGGTACAATCCCTAAGGCTCATGTCCTATGTTAATAACCTTCACAGGCCATAAATCCTGTATACAAAAAGAATTAGAGGTAAATGTTAAGAACAATTTAAGCATTTGCTAAGTTCACTATTATACAAAAAACTCAAAAAGGAACTTGAGCAAAGAAAAAGCATAAGATAAATTAAAATAATAAGGTAAAAGCAACAATACCACTTTTACTAACAATGCAAATCCATCAACAAGTTTGACATTAGTATGACAATTTATATGAAATGAGTGAAAGGATGTTATCAAACTTGTGCTCATAGGCACTAGAGTTGAAAATCCAAGTACTAGGGCTAGAAGTGTAGGAGAGACAGATCGTGGATATGCTCCCTCAAGCCAAGGTGGTTATAGAAAAAGAGTGCCTCGTTGAGAAGCCTGCAATTGAAGTAGTCTGTAGCACTCCTTGACAGGAATTGAAATGGCAAATCTAGAATTGGAGGGCTTGCCGCCAAGATGTCGCTTTTGTGTTAGTAGTCAAGACTTTATGGCATTGGCAGTGTGTGAAGAACGTCCATACAAGAAATAACATTTCTCCCTTACATGTCTCTTTCCATAAAATGAACACTTGATACGGTCAACTCCATTACATCCTAATATTGGTGGTGAAACTTAATGAGCACTTTGGTTCACAATCTGATTGGCATAGGGACAGCTAGGTATCACTACTTAAATAAGCACAAGGTAGTTGTTGGTAAGGCGAAGGAAGCATATGAGGCCCTTACATGATGTAGATCTTGTTGTAGAGAGAATTGAGCACTAAAAGAGAGGAGAGAATAAGGGGCACCATGTGCGCTTTGATCTCCTCAAATGATGGTGATAGTGCAACAGAAATAGGGAGAAGTTAAAGGGTGCAGATAGTGATACGAACACAACATTAAAGGAGCTCATGAAGGAGCCAACTGCTAAGAAGCAATAGGAGAAGGATAAAAAACCCCGAAGCAACAAAGAAGGATAAGAAGCTGAAAATATCAGAGAAGGCCAAAAGGACGTTGACTAGCAAGAAGCTTTACACGAGAGTGAAGTGAGTGTGAACTGTGTATACAAATAGAAGCTTAACACGATAAGATGGAGATGTGGAAGCTGTGCGCAAGAGCGCCAATGGGTCTGATCTCGTCAAAGCTTCACGAGCTGATAGCTATAATGGACTCAAAGATTTGAGAGTTCAGTGAGGTTTTTGATTGGCACTAGAGTGATACACGCAATTAGTGGTTTTGAATCTAGCTCTGGTACCATGCTTATTATGTGAGGGAAAAGAAATCAATATCATAGTCCTCTCTGTCAATATAGATAACAAGAGTTATATTCAATTTACTTATAGGTTCTTGGATTATTTCAAAGTCACATCCAGGTCTTCAACACTTGCAAATCGCCTTGCTCCTCCACACCTCATAGCTCTTTTGAATTCCAGCTAGACTTATGGAAAAAATAGAAGGCTAAAAATAAAAGAAGGGTGATGCCAATACCAACTTTCTACAACCAAGTAAAGACTAAAAATATTAATAATAAAATCCAAAGACGAAAAAATTCCTAAATTATGGATGGTGGAGGCAAAAGGGGATTTCTGTGTTTTGGCGGATATTAGAGAAGTAGATTCATCTTTGCTTTTATTCAAAATCTCAAATGTTGTTGACAATGTGATTTTCATTTCTACATAATTATTTCAATCTCCTTTGTTAATAATGTTGTTTTTATTCCTGCTTATTTGTTCAATCTCTAAAGATGACAACATGTTCCTAAAAACTTCATACCAATTAAGATAATGGATTCTATGATTATCTTTAAAGAGAAAGGATACCAAGCATGTGTGCATGGTGCACTTGGATGTGGAGCCCCCATGCATCAAATGATAGCAGTGATGGGAAAGTGAAGGTCATTTTTTATCGTATTTGAATGCAATCTTAGGTTAGATGTTGGTTCATTTTTTTAACTATATTGGAATACATATTTAGTTTTGTTGCTGATCCAAGTTTTTCTTCCTTATAAATCATATTCAAATACAATTTTATATTTAGCACCTGCACACCTTTTTTATTAAACTATATTCAAATTAAACTATAAGGAGTGATCTTAGTTACTTAAACTTAGATAAGAATTTGGTAACTGATAGAGCGCAATGGAAACAAAGGATTCATGTAGCCGACCCCACCTAGTGGGATTAAGGCTTGGTTGTTGTTGTTGTTGTTGTATATTCGATTATACATTGATGCCCCGCATGCTTTTTTTGTAATATAGTATTCGAACACAATTTTAATTACGAATCATAAATTTACTTGTATTAACTCTATCAGAATACAATTTTGGCTACATCTATAAATTTCAACTATAGAAATGTATTCGAATAATATTCATATACAATCACCAATATGATACACTTTCAAATACACAAATTAGATTCGGATATGATTTAAGTCACATAATTAATACTATTTTTTGTGTATTATTTTATAAAAAGATATTTGTGTAAATGAGATATAATTTCCACTATTTTTTGATCTACCAAATAAACTTGGAGTTAACCAAAAATTTAAGGGATGACATACCATAACATAATTTAACAGTTTTTGAGCAATTTCATTTCTGAGTCAGATTTATCAATTATTGGGCTAACAATTTATTAAGGACTAACTATGTTGAATTAAAAGAAAAACAATTTGATCACTCAGCCTAATTGAATCACGGCCTAATTAACAAGTTCAATATCGTACAAAAAATCCAGTCGATTCGATCACCAACTTAATGCCGAATGCCGTCGAAGGTAAAATAAACACATTCAAGCATTAAACTAAATCCCACAAAAGATCAACAAAAAAAATGTAACTATGGAAGGTTAAGAAGAATGATACTACAATATTTCGATTGACTTGATGCTTAATTCAACTCAAAACTACTGAACAGCTAAATCAATCAAAAAGACCTCTAAGATGATGAAATTTCATTCTTTTTAAAAACTAACAAAGAAACTCAGAATCTGCGCAAATTTGATGGGTTGATCATCGTAATGTGATCAAATAAAGTCCTCAAGTAATTTTGTTCTTGAGTTTGGTGTTTTATTCAACTTAAAATTTATTACCTACTAATTGAGTCCAATTAACATCAAGGCCACCACATTGATGAGACCACCACATTGAGTCATAATATAATTAATCAAAAATTTATTATCTACTCATCAAGTCCAATTAATATCAAGGCAATTGAATTAGACCACCAAATTGAGTCGTAATCTAATTAACATATTAGTGAACATGATCATGTGATAGGCTTGGAAAAAGTATATCAATAATATATATTTAATTAAAGATCAATTATTGATAAAACCTGTAAAAATTTATTTATAAATTGAACTCGGCATTTTCCTATCTCAGGCATAAATGACAAGTGACAGAATTATTTTGTGTGGGCCACACTTGCCACATGTCATCGTGTGAACACCCCCCAGTAGTAAAAATATGAGTGACACATGATAAATTTTCCATTATAAAAATATTAGATGGTTTTTCTTGATAAATGAGAAAATTGTAAAATAGGTCTTTGAGCAATGTAGTTAAAAGGAGAACTAAATCAATAGATATATGTAGGTGATATCTTTCCATAACTTGTTTCATTCTTCTTCATATTTTTTATCTACTTTTCCAATGCAGAGGTGTCATGATCAGCACAGTGCAGAAGCTATTTCTTTGTGCAAGGTGCTGAATGCAAAAGCCAATTTCAAACTGGATTCACAAGGAACCACCTCCCTCTTTCTAAGGCCCCCTCCGTTTTGAGCAGAGAAGACATTCGTAGTTCTTCTTACTCAATATTTCAGAGGTGCACCGCTCTGCTTCCCTAGTATCTTTTGGATAAATGTTTTGGTGTCTTAATAGTTGAATTCAATATCATGTTGACAGTTAAGAATTTTTGGGGTTGCATTCTAATGACCAGAATCATCAAAATAAATATTATAGAGCCCATACCTCATCATCTTCCCAAGAAGGCCCAAACTCACTTGGTTTTTGACGAGATATTGCCGGGGCTTTTGGCATTCAAAGGCTAAAAACTCTCTCAAATGCTTTTGGCATTCAACCAAACAGACCTAATGGTATTTAAAATCCTATACAAATCATAAGGTATGCTTCCTTCTCTACCTTATTCTAAATCTTGCCGGGGAATAGGCCACTCCCATGATTAGTTGCTGGAGAAAATCATCTTATCTGCATCAGCATAATAGAAAAAATATATGTTCTGATAAGTATTCTCCAAAATCAGCTAATATGATAACCGAAAGGTGTCGTTTAAACAGTGAAGAACCATCAGAGAATCAAAGATGCAAAAAATGAAGGTATCAAAACGCATTCATTGGGATGGATAGTAGCTTCAAAAAATTCCCGATTCTAACAAAAAACTACTACAATGAAAGAGAACAAGTTCGCAATATATCCCGTATTTGAAGGCTGAAGCAAACAACGATCATAAAAGAAGAATTTTCCGATAAATTTCCAAACCAAAAAGGAAACCCAGAACATTCGTGAATCTCAGCTCCCTCCAATCGAAGGATGAATCAAAATTCAAAAAGTAGTTCCTCCCACATCGAGATATAGAAGGTTCGCGCGTCACTCACCTCCTCCGCCGATCCGAACGCGAGAAATCCTTGATCGCAGCACTGAAGAGCGCCGTGGGGGAGGCAGCTTTTCGAGCTAGAAGAACTTCGCCTCCGGCAGAGGAAGGCGACCCCGGGCAAGGAAAGGAGAAACGGAAGATAGCGGGATTCCTAGACTCCATCTCAGCATCCGTTAACAACAAAATGGAGTGAACTTTACAAAAAAGACCCTCCTTTTTGCAAAATTATTAAATATGAAGGTCCTTTTTGTAAAGTTCGCTCCATTTGTTCTTATGGATGCTGAGATGGAGTTCATGAACTTCATTTTTAAATTTTATTAAATAAGGGATTGTTTGCTTTTTAATATTTTATGATGTTATTTTTAGCATGTATTATCTCAATGAAAAAAAAATTGCATTCAATTTATGATAAAATTTTAACGAAAAATTTTAAAAAAAAATAATCTGCACTGATTATATTCAAGTTATTAATGACATGTATAAAGAAACTGTTACTTATATTCAAACACAAAGTAGTTAAACTAAGAATTTCAAATTACAGTTGGACTACGTCAAGGTTCAGCTTTAAGTATATATCCCAATCCTTAATATATTTTACTTGAGTGAAGTCGTTAGTTTTCTTATTTTTTTCTTAACAAATCTGTATATGTATTTTTCTCCTTTTTTGGTATCTAATTTTTATATAAATTCTCAAACATCATATTTTTTGTAATAAAAATTACTTTTTTGGACTCTTGTTGGACTATTTTATATTTTTTTCATTTTTTTTTCTTGTATTTATATCGATCTTTATAATATATTTTCTTCCCTTTAGCTTTTCCTTATATATTTTCTACCATCAATCATTCTTATTATTATGAACCTTTCTTCTAGATTCTCCTGGTACTTTCTTCATTATCATGCAGATGTAGTTAGCTAGATGTCAACTACATAAAATCAGTTTCGCTTAATATCTTACTGCCTAAATTCTGTAACTCTCTTCTTAAAAATATTCTTATTTTTTTTTCTAAATTTCACCATCAAATTCGAGAATATTATTTTAACTTACTATTTCTTCTCTAACTCTCACATTTGTGTATTGCTACAAAATTTTTTCACTCAATCGAATTAGTTCTATCAATAGAAGAGCCAAAATAAATGAACCATATCCAACCCAATTTTTTTGGTGCTCTCAAACATTATTATTGTAAGATCTAAGTATTGGTCTAAACGAAGGTTAAATAGACCTTAATTAAAATTTAATTTATTATAATTATAATATAATTAACTCAAAATTAAGTCAACAATAATATCAATAATAAATATACAGAAGCAATAATAATATATGTAAAAGAGTGAATAAATTCACATACACAAAGAACATAGGAATTTAACGAGATTTGATATTTTATAGTACCATACGGTAAACCAACCAACTATCTACTAAATCACTTCTTTAATCAAAGGCGTAGAATCCCTTACAAACTAAAACTAATTATCCGCTAAACCAATTAAAAGACCTCTTCATTAAATATAAATGAGGTAACAATCAAACACAAAATTGATAAACGGATATACAATAAAAACAAATCAACAAACTTCTCTCTTTCTTGGGATTATACCTTGGAGAGCTTAAAGAGAGTAGATCACTAAATGAGCACATAATCATTTGATCTCTTCGTAATTACAAATTAATCACCCCTCAATCAACGATTGATTTTCTACACCAAAGGGGATTAGTTCTCAACTAGTATGATTCAGTTAATGGCTTAGAAGATTATAAATATACCTTAAAATCTCTCAATTATTTATATGAAAAAGATCTCCAACAACTAGTAAAAATTGCCTTAGAATTAACTTTGATCAATCAAGTAAATAACAATTAGAAACACAACAATCACATTTCATACAATTTTGATTGATCAAAGAGCTAATTAGCCAAATTGCACTCTGCCTTTGATTGATCACTTGATCGATCAAATAAAAAGATTTTAGAAAAGCTCATTTCAATTAAATCACAATGGCGCAGCCGCGCAATCGATCATAAGTTTCTCAACTAACAGCTGTATCCGCTAATCCTCACATAGATTGATCCAACTTACTTTTTAAAATCAATTTAAACTCAATCAACCAACTTATAACAATTTCTTGAGTGTTCAAATTATGATTCACATCTCCTAGTACTTTAAAAATAATCTTAAAATAATTTCTATACACATTACAATAATAAATAATAAAACAATCTTCAATAAATCTTCTCAATCTTAAAAGCTTGCACAGTTGTACTTGAGTCAAGCCTGCATACATTAAACTTAAAGGATCATTAGTCACAAATTAACTTAAATATGTCGACAAATATCAAAATACGTAAATATATAATAATCACAGATTCACAATGAAGAAACTAACAATTACCTCATAAGCAAATGGTTTGCTGGGATTGATTGCATACAAGTGTACAACATTGACATCACATTTACTTTAATGAAATGAAATAAAGTTAAAATAAAATCATTTTATAAGAATAAAATGGCCATTCTATCGAAGATAGAATGATAATTCCTTTATTTACTTTAATGAAATAAAATGCAAAATAAAACACGAATAAAAAGGTATTAAATTACCTATAAATATAATTTAGAAGGTATTTGCTTCAGTGTTAATTTTTAAAAATTATTTATATAAATCATTAAATTAAATAATTATTTTATGCATATGATGTGACATAATATGAAAATAATATTAAAACAAACATCCCCTTAATATATAATTTATAAAAAATATATATATATATATACATATACATACACATGTGTTATATATATAAATATAAATATTTTTTAAATAATATTTTTAACTCATAACAAATATCAAAAAAAATAATTACTTTTTAAGTTGATAAAATAAATGACTATTCTATAAAACATAAAATAATATTTTTTATAAAATAATTATTTCACTAAAATATATATAAAAATATCTATTTCATAAGAAATAAAAGTTAAATAAAATAATTATTTCATTCAAGTAAATATACCTGAAACAAAACTTAATTTGTCATATTATAATTTATCTGTGAGTCTTAACATCAGCTGTATTTGAATCTAACTAAAGCTCAAATTATACTTCATTTACAATCAATCTTGTTATTTTATATCTTGAAATCAACTTACTATAAATAAAAATAATAAAATAATTGTAACTCAAAATTAACTCCACATTTATCAATTAGAAAAAAAAGTTAATAGTTAAAAATTTTATCATATTTTTAAAAATATTAATTATATCACATCCTACATATACTCTAATATATCATTTTACATAATTTTTAATAAATCAATCAACTTTATTTTATATTCATAATTTTTAATATAACTTACATTATTTTCCTTTATATATAATTTTAAAAAAAAATTAAAAAGATTTCCAACCTTTTATTTTCTACAAATTAAGCCATAGATGACATGTTCTTTATTGTAAACATACAAACATATGTTCTTCTACATTGCTCATGATATTGTAAATTTGTTGAAAAGTAGCTTCGAACTGTGTATAACAAAATTGTAACATACATGACAAAAAATAAAATTATCTTAAAAGTTATATGAATTATTGAAAATTATAGAGGATGTTTTTATAAAAAAATTACATAGGTTATGAAATGAAATAAATTTTTGTATTAAAATTTTTATAAAATATGACATAATTAATTTTTATGATTTTAAAATAAAAAATTTCAAAATCTTAAATTACATTTAAGTTCTTAAATTTAAAACATAATATCAAGTAACATATAATTTATTAATTGTTTATTACTAAAACTCGTTAAAAACCACTTATACTCCCTTCTCTTTCTTCTCCCTCTCATCTCTCTCCTTTCGCCCCCATTTCTCTCTCTCTCACACACACTCTCTCTCTCTCCTTACCTACAACCAAAGGAGAGGAGAGGAGAGAAGAAAAAGAGAGAAGACAGAATTCGAAAGGGAGGGAGGCGAGAAAGAAAGAGAGAAAGAGAGGAGAGCAAAAAAAGACTAGAGAGGAGAGAAGAGGATAGAGTTAAAGAAGGGGATGCGAGCGAGAAAGAGAGAGAGAGGGAGACTGTTGGGAGTGGGAGAGAAGGGAAATAAATGATATTTTAATTATTTTAATAATAAAAACTTTAAAAAAATTTGATAAATTATGTCACTTAAAGACTCTGACCCCGTTTGTTTGCTCATTTAAAATTAACTTGATTTAATTTTAATCAGGCATATCACATCACATATAAAATTTAATATTAAAAATTAACTTTATTTCACATCCTACACACATTACTAAAATAATAACTAACTTATATCACATCCCTCACATATCCCAACATAATAACTAACTTTATATCACATTCCTCACACACCCCAACATAATAATTAACTTTACTTCACATCATTCACAACATTCAATAAAAAAATATCTCTATCCAAGTTTAATTTTAATATTATTAAATTTTATCTTACAAACAAACAGACCCTTAACATTAAAAACTTCAAATCATGGACTTACACATAATTATACCCTAAACTCAGATGCACCTTCACCATCAGTAACGTTTCTACAGATTTAAAGCTCTAGCAAAACAGAAAGAAATACCTTATAGCATTGAAGAATGTACCTTGACTGTAGGAGGCAGAACTTCAAGGGAGTCTGTTAGACATGAAATACCTTGAGATGCTGCAGGAATCAGTCTCTGGAAGGAGAGCATTGAATATGAAACGCATGGAGGCATTGAATCCTTTCAATCACTCGACCTGTAAAATAGAGAAGGAGCAAACATTATTTCCATTTGTCAGGCAATTTCATGCCAAAATATTAAAGAAAAATGGGATCTCCAGTTATTCCATATTTGAGTATCAATCCACTTCGCATGTTTTAGCAGTTAGTCGAGAAACATCCATACAACTCTTTCAGTTCTAGGATACCTCAATGAAGAGTTTCATTGTGACAAAATTGAATCCAAGAAGACTACAAAATAAGTGAGCTTGACAAATAAAATCCCCCAAGCATTTCTCCCTTTGTATAGAAGGAGGTACGACGCCGCAAGAGATCGTTAAATGCCCAAATCAATATGTAAGAAAGTTTCTAGTGTTTAAGTTTTCATATCAAATTAGATTCAAACCTAATGCAATTAAGGAAACAGGCTGGCTTAGAGTTAAAAATAATTTTATTATTTATATATATATTTTTTAAAATGAACCTACATACTCTGGATTATGCAGTGAATAAAATAAATGGTTAATAGCTATGGATGAGATGCATCAAGAGGAGATTAAGTTTAAGTTCTCTAATTAGGCTATAATAAGCAAGCAATTCACAGTGAAACTTAGAAATTTTTCAGAATTAGATTAAGTAGTTCCACATCAAACAGCAATCTCGCAAAATAAATAGATTATTATCAAGCTTGGGAAGAATACGTTGCCATGCTTACAAATTAAAATCACCCTCAACAAGATAACTCATTTAACATTCAATATGCTAAGAGGATATAGTCCAGAGGGATGAACTCAAAGTTTCAAACACTAGATTGAGAAATGGGAAAGCAGAAAACTGAGAATTGAATTTTTCCATAAGGCTGGGTTCAAGTAGAACCCAAAACAGTAAGTTGATTTCATTCCCATTCCAAGTTCAACTTGTAGGACACTGAAACAGAGAAAAAATTTATAACACGTAGAAGTAAGCAAAGCAACAGCAGGGAAATCTTGGCAAACTCAGAGGAAATAGAGACTAGTAGCAATATTGCCTAAAAAATATATCAACACCAACAACACCAAGTCAAACCTCAAACTCCAAGAGTGCAGTCCCCTGCCGCCTCCGGAAATGAGCCGTACGCCACCTGCGTTGACCCAATCGAACCGAGGAAGTAGAAACTTATCTTCTCACAGTGCCTTTGGTAGAAGTCTAACCCTCCTTCATCAATCCCAGTCAAGCTTTATAGGAGAAGAAGATGGACCGGAAGTTGCTGGTTAAGCGCAAAGACGCCACGTCATCGTGGCCGACGTGCCGAAAAACAAGCGGAATTTGTTGGACGTGGTAACCTGGACGCGACTGGGCAAAATGGAAGCGGCCACGTGAGGCAGAACCGCAGTCAAGCTCGGCGCGTTGCAAGATCGGCTGAGGAAGGAGACCTCGATCCAGTTTTAGGGCTGGATGTGATTTTATTAAAGGTGAAATTACACCCAAGTCCTCATAGTTCAGCTGCATCATGAAAAGGTCCCAAGCTTGCCTAATTTTGAATCAAATTGGTTTAAAATGAACTATTCTTGAACCTAATTTGATCCGACCCACACATAAGACTCAGACTAACCCACTAAATATATATATATATATATGACATCAAAGTGGGCATTCCCACCGATATAAACATAGTGTACGACTCAGAACAACTCGAATAAAATGTAAAAATAAAGATAATTATGTACAAGCAAATAAATTATTATAATCTACGCTCGAGGTCGTAGATTATAACGAAAGCGCTGACGCTGGTGATCTGGCCCTGCATCAATCCTCCCTGTCTTCGAAAAATTCAACTCCGTCGAATTTTGTTACAGGTACTCTTCTAATAAGCTAGGATGAAGATGTGTCAACTCATCATAGGTAATCCATGAATCATCTGTAGATGACAAACCTCTCCATCTGACAAGAAACCTATGTAATAACCCATCAGTAGTAAAAGTAATCTGATCACTCAAAGTCTCCTTGAGTATATGCTGTACAAGTGGCATTGTTAGTTCAGGAGGGAGAGAGGCTGCATACTTGGAAGCTATCATTGGTTCGTTAGGTGCATAACTAGGCATTGGACTAGAATTTGGAGAGGAATTTGAACTAGGTGAACTGGTGGTAGGTGGAGTATATAGAGTAGACTCAGAAGAACAAACTTGAACAGGAATGGTTCACGGAAAAGAGTAAGATCTAACACATTGAAGATCAGATTGATTTTCATGTTTTTAGGTAACTCTAATTCATAAGCACTAGAACTAATCTTCCGAACCACTCGATAAGGTCCTATTTTCTTTGCTGTGAGTTTTTTTGATTTCCCGAGAGAGAATCTAGCTGTATTTACATGGACCATAACATAATTTTCCTCAGAAAAATGTATAGGATTTCTATGTGAATCTGCATTACTTTTATATTTAGCATAATTTAAGGCCAACTTTCGCTTAATCTCCTCATGCAAATCATGTATATGTAATGCAAAAGATGATGCAAATTCAGTAGTCTTATATGACACAGGTAACTCTATAAGGTCTAAAGATGTTTTAGGCTCATAACCTGTAACTATCATGAATGGACTCATACTAGTTGACCTATTAACCGAGCTATTATAAGCAAACTCTGCGTAGGTAACACCAAGTCCCAACTAGAAATATGATCACCAATCAAACACCGAAGTAAGTCTTCTAAATTCCAATTAACAACTTTTGTCTGTCCATTCGTTTGTGAGTGATAAGCAGTGGAAAATAAGAGCTTAGTACCCAACTTCTTCCATAATGTCTTCCAAAAATAGCTTACAAATCGGGTATCACGATCGGATACCATTGTTTTGGAAAGCCCATGAAGACGGATAATCTCACGATAGAAAAGTGATGCTACATATGAAGCATTTGAAGTTTAAGAGCACGGGATAAAATGTGCCATTTTCGAGAATCGATCTACCACTATGGCCCCGTTTGTTTAGGAGTTTAAAATTAACCTGGTTTAATTTTAACCAGGCATATCACATCACACATAAAATTTAATATTAAAAATTAAATTTATTTCACATCATACACATATTACTAAAATAATAACTAACTTATATCACATCCCTCACATATTCCAACATAATAACTAACTTTATATCACATCCCTCACATATCCCAACATAATAACTAACTTTATTTCACATCATTCACAACTTTCAATAAAAAAATATCTTCATCCAAATTTAATTTTAACCTTCTTAAATTTAACCTTACAAACAAACACGCCCTATAAGTATAGAGTCATGTTCTCGCACAGTTGGTGGTAAAATAGCACAAAGTCCATGCTTAAATCTTCTTGGCAATGGCGTATAAGGTCCTGCTCTCTTATATGAGCTTCTGGCCGTTTGACATACCCTACAATGGGAAACAACACGAGCTAAATCACGCCTAAGACTTGGCAAAAAGAAGCCATAGTCTTGTCCCTCCCAAAATGTCCTGGCAGTCCTCCGAAGTGAATCTCATGAATAAGATAATCTCGGAGTGAAGACTGGGGCATACACAACCTAGTGCCCTTGAATAAATGACCATCTTTTAGGAGAATGTCAGGATTCCGAGTAGTTGATTTTTTTGACAAACTAGTGAAGATCTCCCCGAAATCTGGCCAAGTAGGATAACCAGGGGGTAACCTCTCAAGCCCTGTTACTTGCACACTCATCATGTGCAATAACACCGCCATTCTACTAAGTGCATCTGCGGGCTTATTTTTGACTCCAGACCTGTTTGAGTACAAACATATACTCCTGGAGGAACTCAACCCATTTAGCATGTCTAGCATTTAGCTTTTTCTGAGCGCTCAGATATTTCAGTGCTTGATGATCAGAGTATAAAATAAATTCCTTAGGCAGGAGATATTGTCTCCAATACCTCAAAGATTACACAATAGCATAAAACTCATGATCATACAAAGAGTACCGTTGCCTAGCTTCATTAAGTTTTTCACTAAAAAAGACTATAGGATGTCCTTCCTGGCTAAGAACTCCTCTGATACTTACACCTGAGGCATCACACGCTACCTCAAAGACTTTTGTAAAATCAGGTAACCTAAGCACAGGTGCCTTTGTCAACCTAATTTTTAGATTCTTGAAAGCCTTAGTTGCAGCATCCGTCCATTTAAACTCTCCTTTCTTTAAACAATCAGTGATGGGAGCAGTGATAGTGCTAAACACTCGTATAAAATGACGATAAAACGTTGCCAAGCCTTGAAAGCTTTGCAAACTTAAGTACTAACCTAAGGATGAACCTAAGGATGAACCTAAGATGAACCAAGGCTCTGATACCAAGCTGATGCCGCAAGAGATCGTTAAGCGATCCTTGCAACCAATTGGAGATTAAATGCCTAGGTTAATATGCAAGAAAAGTTTCTAGTGTTTAAGTTGTCATATCAAATTAGATTCAAACCTAATGCAAAAAAGGAAACAGGCTGGCTTAGAGTTAAAATTAATTTAATTTTATTTTATGTTATTATTTATATTTTTTTCTTAAAATGAACTTACAAACTCTGGATTATGCAGTGAACAAAATAAACGGTTAATAGCTATGGATAAGATGCATCAAGAGGAGATTAAGTTTAAGTTCTCTAATTAGGCTATAATAAGCAAGCAATTAAACTTAGAAATTTTGCAGAGTTAGATTAAGTAGTTCCACGTTAAACAGCAATATCGAAAATAAATAGAATATTATCAAACTTGGGAAGAATATGTTGCCATGCTTACAAATTAAAATCACCTTCAACAAGAGAACTCATTTAACATTCAATATGATAAGAGAATATAGTCCAAAGGGACGAACTCAAAGTTTCAAACACTAGATTGAAGCAGAAAACTGAGAATTGATTTTTTCCATAAGGCTAGGTTCAAGTAGAACTCAAAACAGTAAGTTGATTTCATTACCATTCCAAGTTCAACTTGTAGGACACTGAAACAGAGCAAAAATTTATAACACGTAGTAGAAGTAAGCAGAAATCTTGGCAAACTCAGAGGAAATAGGGACTAGTAGCAATATTGCTCAGAAAATATATCAAAACCAACAACACCAAGTCAAACCTCAAACTCCAAGAGTGCAGCCCCCTGCCGCCTCCAAAAATGAGCCGTACGCCACCTGCGTCGACCCAATTGAACCGAGGAAGAAGAAACTAATCTTCTCACAGTGCCTTTGGTAGAAGTCCCACCTTCCTTCATCAATCCTGGTCAAGCTTTATAGGAGAAGATGGACTGGAAGTTGCCGGCTAAGCGCGAAGACGCCGCGTCATCGTGACCGACGTGCCGAGAAACTCGCAGAATCCGTTGGATGTGGTAACCTGGACGCGACTGGGCGAACGGAAGCGGCCGCGCGAGGCAGAATCGCCGTCAGGCTCACCGCGTCGCAAGATCGGTAGAGAAAGGAGACCCCGATCCAATTTTAGGGCTGGATGTGAATTTATTAAAGTGAAATTGCACCCAAGTCCTAATATTTCAGCCGCATCACGAAAAGGTCCCAAGCTTGCCTAATTTTGAATCAAATTGGTTCAAAATGAACTATTCTTGAACCCAATTTGATCCGACCCACACATAAGACTTAGACTAACCCACTATATATATATATATATGACATCAAAGTGGGCATTCTCACCGATATAAACATAGTGTACCACTCAGAACAACTCGAATAAAATACAGAAATAAAGATAACTATATACAAACAAATAAATAACGAAGTCGCTGGCGCTGGTGATCTGCCTGCATCAATCCTCCCCTATAAAAAAATGAAGTTATTGCCTTTATTTTTTTTCAATGATTTTGTAGGCACATCCAAGATTAAATATAACATTGAACCAAATACCCCCAAAATTCAAAGTATTGTGAACCTATGATTTGTGCACTCCAAAAATAAAAACAGTAGAAAACATTCTTGAAAAACAGATTAGGATATCAGCGTAACTTTCGAGCCATAGGTGATTCATAAAGCAAGAGGTAAACTAATCGTGAAACAAGTACCAAACAAGAAATAAGCTCAGGGACTAAGGATCATCACTGTTGTGCAAAGACAAGATTATAACACATACACAAAAACAGTTCCCAACAAGTAGCATGCTAAACCAAATAAGACCACCACCTACACAAAAATTTTGATGTTTTAAGTAGAAGGATGAGAGAAAACTGATGACGTACAATATACGCATCCAGAAATAACACTGAACATTTTCTATATATAGACAGGCGAATCACGCCGCTCATTACATCACTTTTGTTTCTTTTGCTCACGATGTTTCTTGGGAAAGGGATATGTCCCTCCAAAAGACTTTTCTGCAATCCTTTTACAGGATCGTCTTTATTGTACTTGATGTGTTATATTAATGAATATTATAGGCTACGGCCGAATTTCAAGGAAGAAATAACACTGAACACCTTCTAAAAAATATTAAAAAAAGAAAACAACACTGCACAATCATACATACATACATGTAGACATGCATACTATTTAAGAAGAGAAATTCTTAGGTGCTTTAAGTTTAGAATAATTCATGCAGGTCCAATCGAAGGATGACATGTGGCAGAAGTGGGTTGCAATTTCAAGGAACATTGATTTCAATGATTATATGGAGAAATATAAAATTGCCAAATCACCAGCACCCACTCCGCTTCTCTGAAGAGGAACCAGTGAAGGACCTGTGCATTTTATAAGAATGGTGGAATTGTTAGTGACCACTCAGCATTTTTCTCCCCGCAAAAGAACTCATAAAGTTTCCATGCATTTATATGAAGGGCCTATGTTATCAATACTTCGGATTTATTTATTAATATTCTTATACTTCACGGATAAGTATTTGATACATCACATGTATCAAATTTTTCTTTTTTAAAAAGAGAATTCGATACTTGACTACACTTCCTGATACTATCGGACTTTCAATTAAAAAAATAATTTGTTGGATCAGCTGATCTAGCCTACAATAAAAAACAAAAAATAATTCACATATAGAAGATGGCTTATGATTAAATTTTAATGGTTCAGAGAGCGGCATATTAGGTTCATGCGATTGGGAGAACAGAGAGCTTCACGCACACTAAACCTTTGACAGAAAAAAAAACTAGTATTTTTCCAACGCTAGTCATTCTACTTCAATCGACCTTTTTTTGCGGGTATTGCTTCTTCTACATCAGCTGATATTTTATCATGAACGCCATGAGTGTCACAGCTTTCGTCAGATGTCAATCCTGACTTAACTTCCTTGCCTTAATCAAGCACGTATTGCGAAAAGAATAAAATTTTGATCTTCATTATTAGAGGGGACTGTACATCTATATTATTGGGTAAGTATATATGGGTTCAGGTTACAATAATTATACAATTTATTAATTTTATCTTATTTCCTTGAACTGATAAAATTGTATCAAATTTAAGTTAAAATTAAACCTAACTTCCTAATATGTACTGAAACCTATGAAGCACGAGTACGATACGATACGGATACGACGATACAATAAATTTAAAAAAAGCAGAATACAAATACGTCAGGATACAACTACTATATATGTGTATATAATATCTTATATTCTCATATGTAAAGTGTAGTTTAATGGTAGATGAGAATAACTTATATAAATTATTGCTATAACTTTCAAAAATAATTTTTAAATTTTCTTCAAAATAACTACAATTTTTTAAATGATTTTTATATCACTTAAAATTATATTATGAATAATTTAACTTAAAAAAATAAAAACATCTTTCAACTATTGAATTTCAAAAAATTTTAAATTTAAAATAATATCATAAAATTTGTTTAATTACTTCTCAATCTATCAGATTATTTACATGAAATAAGAGTTTAAATATATACCAATAGATTAGTTTTATTTTTAATTTAAATTTAATTCAAATAAATTAGCTTGATACAAACATAATACAATAAATAATACAGATATTGTGACATAAACCATGATATATTGACCTAATTAAAAAAAATATATATATTCTCTCTTTTCAAATTTTTGACTAAATAAATAGATAAAATAAAAAAACAAATGTTTTATCTTTTTCACAATATGAAATTGATCAAGGTAAAAAATGTGATTGACGTCCAAAAGAAATAAAGACAACATCAGTTAAGGTAAAAAAAATAAAAACGTTGTTAGTATCTATAAATCATAAAAAAAAAGTTAACTAAAGTAGATGGCACAGCTATTTGCGAATATCAATTTTTTTTCTATTGCCGAAACACTAATGTGCGTAAAACTTTCTGTGATCCTAATTGCGTAGCCCAATATATCTCTCAATTTTAATGTCCAAATATATGCATAAGTTGAGCTTTATATATGAAATATTTTTTTTATTTTTTATTATATATGTCGAACCAACTGTTTTAACATTTTTGCCTCTTATTAAAAGTATCTAGAAGTATCGGGGAAGTATCGGATAAGTATCAGATTTTTAAAAAATAAAAATAAAATTGATACGCCATGTGGCGTATCGGATACGTATCGGTGAAGTATTGGGGAGTATCGGTATCTGATACAGATACGATACGGATACGTTAGGCTTCATGAAGTATCGGTGCTTCATTTACTGAAGCTTTTATCTTACAAAAAACATTTTGTGACTGGTTTGGAAGCAACTAAATAAACTTTAAAATATTAGTCTAAATTTAAAAAAATTTAATGGACAATAGTTGTTGAAGGATGCCTTTATTTTTTTCATAATATTATTTTTAAGTGTCAAAAATATTCGAGAATATAAAAATTAATTAGATTCAAAAAAGTTCGAAGGTTTTTTAATAGGTAAATTACATCTAAGTAGCTAAGTTTAAAATATAATATCATATAAGTCCATAATTTTGAATTTCTAGGACCCTCATTTTTACTATAATTATCACCTTCAGGGGGGGTGGGGTCATCCTCCCGTCCCCTGCCACCCCGCCGAAAAGTGTGGTCATCTTGCCGCCGAAAGTGTGGTGTGCCTACTACTGCCTCTTGTTGGCTGTTGCTACGGTACCGACTTTTACTGGTGCTGCTACTGCAAATGCTAATGGTGGTATTAATGCTAGTGGTTATAGTGGTGTCGTTGCATGCTTATGCTGCTATTAATGCTACTTGTTGCTGCTTATAGGTGGTTCTATTTGTTATTGTTACTTGTTGCTACAACTGGTTACTGCTGCTATTGTTGAAGCTATTGGTGATGTCGTTGCTTATTGCTCCTTGCCATTGGTTGCTATTACTACTTGTTGTCGCTGCTTGTTGCTGACGCTATTGGTTATTGTTGCTAGTTGTTGCTACTGCTAGTTGTAGCTGCAACTACTGCTTGTTATTGCTTATTACTACTGCTACTGCTGCGCGGTCCCCTTGCTGCTTGGTTCTTCTACTGCTTGATTCACTTGCTGCTCCCTCAAGCTTACTACCCTCTCCCGAGCAATTTACCACTACTGTCTCTCTACAAACAAAGCTCACAGCTCACTATTTTATTGATTAACCCTCCCTACATCAGTGATCATCTCTACTGGCTCTAATATCTTTCAGTGTCGACAATTTCATATTTCTCTCTTAGCCTAAGATAAATGTTGATTTCCCATGCCCTAAAAAATAGTGTACCCATTGAAAGTAAGACATTCTAAGCAAACTATGTTTTTCATAGGCATAACACTTTTCAAAAAAAGAAAAATTTATGTTGAATATTTAGTGTTTAATCTTTGTTTGTTATGTTGAATATATATTATTTAATTTTTATAGTTACGTAACATATGTTTTACATGCCTTTCCATATACTTTTTTATATGTTTTAATACTGAACATGTATGTATATTAATCCATCATGCTGATTCAGTGATTGGACTGGCTGGGAAGACCGGTCCAATCATGAACAAGATGCTACTCTAGTACGATGATCGAGTTGTCTTTACAACATTGGCAAGGAGAGCTTCGATTAGATCGGGCGTCCGATACACATCTTTGAATCATCTCGAGTGGTCGCACATTGATTGATCTTTACAATTTCATCTTCTTGTATTTGCTATTCTGTCAGACCACTTAAGCATAACATATTTTAAGTCTAATACATTAGACACTTTAACTCATTAAAAGTGATTAATTTTAATCTAACTAATATTTTTAAAATAACACAATTCAACTTCCCACCATAGAAAGCTCCTGGGATAATAGTGGTGGCTTCATAAAGGAAATAATAGAAATCTAAGCTTTAGCGCCCTCGATAAGAGGCATGATTTCTCCCTAAATCCATATACTATAGGTTGGTGCAAAGCAACACTAGAACGTGCATCAATCAATGATGTTGACTAGACTTCATCTTTACAATGAGTTTGTTGACCGGATCAAGTGCTAATTCTCTACTAAAGATCTACCAGATCCTATTGGCTTACCTATGATCGTGTCACAGTTCTCTACAATCTCAAACAGAAGCTTGACCTTCGAAAAATAGTATGAGATACATAGTGAACCATAATCCATGTGCAATCCCGACCACTCCCATGCAAGCAAATTGATAAAACGAGAAATAGACGAGTCCATAATTTCTCATATAAATCTGTCCCAAAAACTAGGATGGGAATCTCCACACCTTGGCCGTAACAAAGTATCATGTCCCATTTCAATAAGCTCATGGGTTACCAACACGGGGAAGTTGAGCATGAGATCTTGCTCAAGTTCGATGCCTCCTTTCCAAATGTTGGCATGTGTTGACACTCGATTGTGGAAAAAGAGGTTACGGGACAGGTTAAAGAATTGTTAACTAAGATGTGATCAAGCTCCATATTTCTCCTTTTGGATCACCAATAGCAATGGTTCAAAAAATCTATACGAAGAACTACATTCAATATGAAGCCAAACCGCTAGAGCATGGTGATCCCATATGGCCATTGTAATGTATCGAGCACACATAATGGATACATGTCATAATCTTTGATATACTTCAACTATAATTTTAAATTTGTAATAGTGTAATATAATTGGAAACAAAATAAAATTGACATTTGGCTATCTGATTTCTCAGAGTTAAATATTGTTAGATATTTTAGTTTGGTATTCCTCATTTATTAAAAGAAAGTATGCACCCTAACTGCACTTAAATAGCAATATACCAACAAATTTAATTCCATATTTGAATGTTCCAAATTTGCAGGATCAAAATTCTTGACTAATCTTTGAAAACAATTGTACTTATTTGAGATAATTTTCATATAAAATTATTAATCTTTACTTCATGTATTATCATTTGCATTTTGTCCAACATAAATTTGGTTTTGAGAGGTCTTCATTCTACATCAATTTTCCTTCTATTAAGCAACAGAATTGGTGTTCCAACTTCACTTGCAATATATATTTTTCCTCTAACCCTTGCAAAATCAATCCCCATATGAAAGCTGACTCAAAAGCATTCACCAATTAAAAACTTACAGTTTATTTTGTGTCCAATACCATGTTTATTGCAATCACATAACCTACAATAGCAGGAAGAATTTAGGATCAATAACAAAGCGATTGGTTACATAAGCAAAAAATACAAATAAATACAACGTCCAGAATTATCTTAGAACGCAGAAGAGAGCGATTTAGGCGGAAGAGAGCGATTTGAGCATGACCACCTGACTGAAGAGAGTTTGTTGTACTGATCTTCCGCTTCACTCAAGTGAAAGCTGAACAAGATTGACCTAAAAAAACACTTACCATGTAGCAAAAACTGAAAAAGAGATGAAAGTTCAAATTGATTGTATATTAGCAACAATAGTATTAATAAACTGATTACCAAATCATTACCATTGTACTAATAATCATGACAACTGCAAACATGACAGGAAGCCCTTGAGCATCCATGCATGAATGATACAAAATAAGAAAATACAAAACTCGACTATCTTGGACAAACAAATTACTTCCTCACAAATTGTTTCCTGATCCCGTTATAATTCTACAAATCACAGAAGTATGTAACTGCCATCAGACTATAGAAACTATCTGAGGTAAGCTTCATGAATCTTGTTTAACAAAAACATTACCATCTAATGATCATGTGGTGTAAATGTTTGTAAATGGAAGTTTATCAAAAAAATTTCGTATAAAGTAATCCAAATTGGAATTGGCCTAGCACCCTATTATCCAATTGTTTTTCAGAATAAAGTCATATCCTTGCCTTACTGATGCATCATCCACTCTTTATTGTACCCAAGCGACTAAACTCTTTCTCATGTTCATACCTCTACTGGCACTTTGCCTTAACATAATTAGGATTTTCAATAGCATCTAAACATCAGTCACTCCCGCACTTGCTCTCGTTACTTGAATACAACTTACTTTCGGATTCACCAACTCCTTAGTAGCATTTCATTTGCCTCATCTTATAGCTGATTGCCAAAAAAAAAAAAAACTTTCCCATCTTTCAATTTCACCATTTTACTGTCTAACATCTATCTCCATTAACCACTCTTTTACACCTACATAGAATAAAAACAAAACTAGTTCTTAATGAGCTATCATAAATAACTTGATTATCTTATATATTTTTCATGTTCATATAATACAATATACATAAATTATGGATTTAAAAATATTGAGTTGAGTTCGAGTTGCATCGATTTTATTTCGATTGAGCTGACTTCAAGTCATGAGAAAAATCGTGAAAAGCTTTAGTTAGACTAAAACTAAACAATTTTCGTTCGAGTTTTGAGCAAAATTTATACCCTATCCATAACTAGTCAAGTTTGTTTAGAACTAATATTGTTCTGACTGTAACTTAACTTGCATGATCAAGGAATACTTTTTTGTTATTTTTCCTTTTTCTTTTCCTATTTTTGGCTCTCTTTTTTTGTCCCTCTCTTTGGGACCATATCGACCAAAGTTGCATAAACTATTAGTTACTTGTCTTCCTCTTTTGGATCCTCTATGGAATGAGCAGAAGGCTATAAAAAATGATCAAAATAGACAGAGAAAATGAACAAAGCATCTAAGGCCGTACTCTTACTGTAGGCATGGACCATGAAAATATGACAATACTTTTGAAGAGCAAATAGGAAGTTGAAACTGATCGCAACATAATTGAAATGACAATAAAAATTCAACAGAAATTTTAGCTCCAATGGGGGCTAGTTTTTGAATTTTTTTCAACATAGAGATGGAAAGAAGATTTCCACTCCCATTTATAGATTTAAAAGCGAAGAATTACATAATTCTTCAAACAACTATAACCTTGCAATTACATAAAGAAAAATGCTATGCAATCCTAATAACTGATTAATAAATTTACCAATCATATTTTAGTACTTCAACTGACTTGATTATCCACAACATCAATAACCAAGCCTTTAATCATTTGTTTCCATTGCACACAATCAAATAATAATTTCACATTTAGCTCCAAGTATGTAAAATTATTCTTTAGAAATTCTATCTTGTTTGACCTTCCTCATTCATGGGTAAAATCAAATAACCAAACTCTTCTTACTGGAGCTTCTATCTACTTACGAATTATATGTTCAAACTATCTAAGCCTATTTTCTTTGAGCTTACCCACAATTAGGCTACTCCAACCTTCTCGTGGATTTACTCATTTCTCATTATATTCATTCATGTATACCCACTCATCTACCTTAGCAGCCTCATCTGTACAAAACTTATTTTATTCGTATGTTTTATTTTGTAGGCCAGTATTCAACACTATATAACACCACTCATCTTATTGTTGTTCCATAAAAGTTATCTTAAAATCTGAATAAATTTTTCCATCACACTACACACCAAATGCATTCCTTTACTTTATCCTTCTTTGATTCTGTTCATAACATTATCATCTATTTTACTATTAATTGTATGATTGATCTAACATATCTAAATCGCTCACACTTCTTGATAAATTGGACACCATTCACCATCTCAACAATATAAGTGCTTCTATCTCAAACTTTTGTAAATGATAATATACTTACATCTTTTCTTGAATCATAAGCTAAGAAACAAAATTCAAAATGGCTTTACCATCCACATTAATCTAGTCAAAATTATATTCACCATAAATATTATTAAATTTCATAAGAAAGCTTCCAACATATTCTTTCATTCTAAGGTATTTCACACATGAACGCTTTCAAATTATTCTAATTTTTTCTATACACGCATTTAAACTTACTTAAAAAGCATACACTTACAATATTAATAGTTATCCCAATAATTATAGTTTTTAAAGTCATAATTCTATTATGATTTCTGTTGACTTCTACTATACGATCCTTCAAATTCTTATCTAAAATTATACTTATCCCGTTAGTACTTCTATTCTTACCAGAATATCAAAATTTGAAATCTAAGTTATCAATTTATTTATCTTTTTCCTAATCATTTCGTTTCCTGGAGGCACAAAATAGTATGAATCATAATATCTATTAACTCCATTAACTTGCATGTCAAGGTGCCTATATCTTAAGTTTCTAGTCTTATCCGAATGTTTTAAGTTCTAAAGTCTTGAACTAACTTATTTACCTATATCTACCCATAATATGAAAAACCTTGCTCACTTATCACTACATCTGAGAATCGATGCAGCGGCCCTTACAAACTAAGTATTTTATGTTCGATTATCCATTGGATTAAAACTTACTCTAGCAGATATTCCAATGAATTAAAGCCTTAAATCATGATTAATTAATTTATTAGTTAGTTATTAGAGATGTGTATATTTTTTTGGAATTCATATGTTTCTTTGATTGGTTCTTCGTTTGATTCGCATTTACTGGATTTTAAATTATAAACCTAAATACACAGCTAAAATAAATTTTTTTCCTTATCCTAACTCAGGCTTTGATTCACTATATTATTAGGAAGTGGCAAAGAGAGACGGTTGGTGCCTTCTCCCCCTCCCCCCTAATTCAGTAGGCTGAATTAATCCATCACCTTGTTCTAATCAAGGGGAATAATTGACCACCCCCTTTAAAAGGAGGGTAGTAGATAAACCACCCCCTACTTTTAGGGGTTCAAGGGAATAGTATTAAAAAGGATTGAAAGGCCATTTTGGTCTTTTAGATAAAGCACAATTAGGTTGGAGAAAGAAAATGTTAACTTTCCTCATTTTGGGATAGCTTAAAATGTTGGTTCGCTACAACCAAGTTTAACTTGAACAAGCTAACTTGTTTCAACAAATAAACTACCCTAAGGTTGATTGTTTTGTAACCTCGATAAATAAAGAATACTGTTGCAACTCTCAGAAACTACTCAGCTAGCACATATATGTATATATATATATATATATATATATATCAATATTTCTTATCTTTTTTCTACTCTTCTTCTTCCCTTTCTCTTTCATAGTTCCAAATTACTTTGTATCAAAGCTAAATTTATCCCATTGCACTGTGGAACCTGAACGATGCATCTGTATGTTGGTCGAGATCATGCATATCACCTTTATCCAAATTACAAGTCTCCAATAGGCACCCCTACCAAATCAAATTTCCACTAAGTCTGCTAGTCATCCTTAGCAAATAGGTTTTATTGATAATAACTTGTGAGATGAACCAACCATCCAGTAGTTACCTAGTGTAACAATCTATTACCCAAATATAGAAGTATTGTATGCTTTACCTTTAGAGAATTGAGTGACTTGCGTACTTTCAAGTAGGTCACCCATCCTAAGCTACTCCAGTTAAATATACTTAACTATATAATTTCTATTACTAGCCATACATTTTGTCATACAATGTGCCCTAATAATGTAGAACACATTATTTATACAGCTTAAGAACTGTCATCCATATCTGTCTAGAATGATTAATTTAGTGCCTTCTCACCACTCATCAGGCCTAAAAGTTTGCCAGAACTCGCACCCTACACCAGTGATTCTCTTCTCACAGGACATCACCGGGTAAGCACTACTCACCCTTTTGGCCACAAATCATCATAGGCCCACCAACTTTTACCTAATTCATCCTCGAACTATATCATACTGCAAAAGATCAGCTCTCATATCACCTAGTGGCATTACCCTTTCTAGGTTATCAGCATAACATACTTATGTCAAAATGGAAGAGAATAAAGTCAGAAAAATAGATTCAATAAAATCAAAATAGCATTTGTAATTCAAATTAGAAACCATAAAAATACAACTTCAAACCATATTAATAGAAAATACTCGTCAAGTTTATAATAAAGTACCAGATATATGAGTATATATTTTATAACCCATAACATCAAGTCCTGTTTCTTTTACATCTTACTTATACCTTAGATTGTCATATAAAACAAAAACATGGAAAGACTTTATTCCACTAAAGAAATTTACCTACAATAATACCAATCCAACATTGAGGTGGCACCACATGAAGCTCTATATGGAAGAAAATGTCAATTACCATTGTAATGTTATCAAAGTAAAATAAAACAGTGCTGGGACCACAATCTATTAAAACTGCTAAAAATATCAAAGTAATACAAAAAAGTCACAGATAGACCAAGATAAACACAAAGTTTATTATGATGCTCGACGTAAAGTAGAACTTGATGCAGAGATCAAGTATTCCTTAAAGCTAGCCTAATAAAAGTAGAAGGGCGATTTGGAAATGCCAAAAAATTGAAGCTTCGTTACATTAGACCTTTTCCAATTGTAGAGAGGATTAGGGTTGTAGCCGACGGACTCCCATTACCCCCTGAATTAGAAGGGATTCTGCTCATAACATCACAAGCTACTTCATTGTCATATTCTATGATTGATCTAAGATATGTAAACCACTTACCCTTCCTGATGATTTAATCACCAGTGCTCCTATCTTGACTAAATGTTTACTCCATATATTTAATTTTTTGTTTGTTAAGATGATAAATTTTAAATTGTAAGGTATTCTTCCATAACTTGAATTTTTTTTAATCTTATCTCTAATTTTATCAATAAGAAGAATATCATTCACGAAAAACAAACACCAAGTAACATTTTCTTAAATATATCCACTCAGCACCTCTAAACTAATGAAAAGAAATATAGACTTAAACTTGAGCCCTGGTATAAACTAAATATAATAGAAAAATTCTTAGTCAAACTCTTGTGTGTCTGAACACAAGCAACAATCCATTTATATATGTCTTTAATAACATGAATGTAAATTCTAAAATTTTCTAAAGTACTTTTTTAGAATTCTATCATAAGGTTTTAAATCAATGAGAATTAAATTCATATTTTTTCTCTTTAAACTTCTCTATTAAACTTTTTATCAAATGAACAAAATAAATTTCAAAAATCATGATAAATGAGTCTTGGTCTAGTAAAAATGCTACGTGCAATAGAAGTACCTATATAGTTCATGCACGTCCAATAAGATGACAACATGTTACGAATGACAACTTGTTAACGTAAAGGAGAGAGCTTGCGTGGTTGTATTGTTGTGTGGGTCAATTTCATAATAATAGTTTTTTTTAATTCTCAAACATTAATGCAATATTATTTAAAAAAAATTATATATATGTCACTAAAATATAAGTATTTTATAATTTGACACTTAAACATTTATTATTATATATTGGTCACAAAAAATATATAAAAATTACAACTCTTACATAACTCATGCCACAAGTTGTGGCATATATATAACAAATATTATAATTTTCACATGATTTTTTTATGATCATGATATAATATAAAATTTTGAGTGTCAAATATGTAAAATAACTAGATTTTAGTGGCGTGTATATAATTGCCCCTATTTTTAATAAAATACCAAACTTGAAAACTCCAAGGTATTGCTAGATTATGTTAAGATGATCGACATTTCAAAATTTTGGTTAATTTTGAGTTCAATTAATAGGTGAAAAAATGATGAAATCACAATAAACATCAATAACAAATTAAGCCTTTATCCCATTAGATATGGTTGACTATCTGAATCCTTTATTTTCATTATACTCTATCAAATAATAAATCTATTAAGACACAAATATGTAAGATCACTCTTTATAGTTTTTGGGCATAACTTTTTTTATCTTCTTGTTCCTCTTTTTACAAGGGCAAGATTCAATATTTATAAAAAAATTTTTGTAAAAGACAAAAATGTAAACTTGACATTGAACTAGAGAGTAAATTGATTTACTATTTTTTTAAGATATTTAACAATATGTTAGCTTATCATATTTCAATTTGGTGCATCAATTCAACTATTTTTATATTAATTTGATTCAATCAATTTTTAATACATCATATATCATTAAAATGCCAAACTAACTCGAAGACTAAATTACTCTTAGGCATTGTTGGATTACGTTACGATAATTAATGCATTAAAATGTTGGCTAATTTTGTGTTCATTTCATAGACCAAAACACTCGTGGAAATCATAATATGTTATAACCCGATTTTACTATAATACATATATATATATATATATATATATATATATATATATAATAGTTATATTTTTTTTTTGACGAGAATTTGATATCAAACTACAGATCAAATTAATCTGATATTTTTAATATGTTCAATAACATGTTAGCTACATTATATTTTAATTTGGCAATTAAATATATCTATTTTGATATTAATTTGACTCTTATCAATTTTAAATATATTATTTCTCAACAAAATACAAAAATAACTCGAAACCAAAATTCCTCTAAACATTATTGGATTATGTACAATCATTAACACCTCAAAATTTCAACTAATTTTGAGGTAATTTGATTAGTCAAAAATATCATGAAAATTATAACATATTATAATCCGATTTAAATATAATATGTAAATATATAAATATCTCTAAAATTAATTGTAATTTCTTTCGGTGATAATTCAACATCAATCTGAAAACAAAATTAAACTTGATTTTTTTTCATATTTTGAACATGCTTGCCACATCATGTTTCAATTGTGGAGTTCAATACAACTGTTTTGATATTAATTTGACTTCATCAATTTTAATATATTATTTCTCAATAAAATACTAAACTAACTCGAAAAAGCATTATTAGATCACGTTATGATGATTGATGCCTTAAAATTTTGACAAAGTTTGAGTTCATTTAATAGATCCATAAAAATTGTAGAACCAATAATATATTACAATCCGAAAGATATATTTGAATTAATAAATTCAAATATAAAATCATATTTAAATATGATTTCTAGATTACAATTTAGAAATCTACACGACATGTGATGGCAAGAACGTATTCAACTATAATTTTGATAATTATAGCTATGCAGAATGTCAAAATTGCATTCAAATATAATTCAATATTGCAATATTTTTAGAACCAAAATCATATTAAAATACAATTTAGGATGCAGTACACCCTTAGACAAAATCGTATGAAATACGATATTGGTTGCAATTAAGGACATATTTTAATCATTTTGCTAACGACATATTTTCGTTGCAACTAATGATGTATTTATGTATTAAGATATGCATAAATATTTTATCATTTATTTATTTATATTGATATTCCTAGATTTTAAATTGTTATATATTTATGTGTATTTATGTAGATATTTGTTTTTACAATATTTTAGTTTTTATAAATATATTTATATGGAGTTATGTTTTTAGTATTTGAACACAAATATCCAATTTTTATGTTAAAATTTGAGTTTTTGTAACTGATTTAAAAAAATATAGTTTTTGTGCAAGAAATTGATTTTTATAATTGAATACGATTTTTTAAGTGTTAGTGAGAGTAACACAGTTTAATGCATAATTCCCATGTTGCGACATAGCCGCACCTAATTTGCCTATGCATTAATTGTAGAAATACTCCTATTGTATGGTAGATGTGATGACTCGAGCATGAAGAGGGCGGAGAGTAATCACTGGGTGATATCCCAAGGCAAGAGAACTACTAGAGTAAAATGCATGTCCTGGCAAGGTTCTAGACAGAATGTTAAGTGGTGAGAGACACAAGAATGAATAGTTCCACAATCAAAAGGGTAGGGGATTCCTGAGTTGTATAAGTATGAAACATAATTCTAAATAATAGAGGCATTTTAAGATAAAGCTACAAAGCTAATGATGATAACTCTACAATTAAGCAGCATGAGCTCTTATAGTCCTAAGATGGGTGATTTCTTAGGAAGTACTTAAATCATATAGTTCCCTAAAGCTAAATTGAATAATATCTTTAAATTTGGATCATGGGATGTTATAGTATCCTTTTTCATTCATATGTGACTGATTCTTTCTCGCGCTATGCTAGATATAGCTTTTAGCCTTGGCACTAGGCCTAGAGGCCTAGTAGCCATCATTCATAGGCTGTCATATTCCTCTTGTTGAGTAAGCCTGATATACACCTCATAAATTTCCCAAGCATTCATTAATTAACAATTTTAATCCAATTTGTAATTAACGGTCCCGCTGCTTTTTAAGGCCAAAGCTACAATATCCATCTCGTAGCAATACCATGCTACACAGCTGATCGAATGTACCAATCTCTTCCTCAAATGTTGTCTCAGAAGCTCTAGTTCAATATGTCTGCAACCACTTCAAGGTTTCTCCTTCTCAACATCTTGAGCATCATGGACACTTCTTATCTTAATTTTTCATCCACTGATATCCTGAATATTGCACTATGTTTCCATGACAACATGATCCTAAATATTTTCGGCATCAAACATTTTTGAGTAATTTTTGTAAGTACTGTAATGAATGCAATCATGTCTCAAATGCATTAGTGTTAAATCCTCAGTTAGAATGAGGTTGATGAACTTACATTTAAGGAAATTTATTGACATGAAGATTGAACAGACGTTGACAGCAAACTTCAATATGACTTACTGCATGAGAAGCAGATTGAAGTCATAGAAAAATAAGAAGTCATGACCACTGAGGTGGAGACATAAAAATCTCTCACCACTGATGAACAAGATTATTTAACTAAATGTCAGTTATATAAGCATGAAAAAGGTTATTATACCAACTATGAATAGTATTAATCAACATAATAATGAAGGAGTTCTATAAAAAAAAAATCAAAGAATATGATATATTGGTTGGTGAAAACCAATGACCTCAAGGGGGAATTCTGCAGCAAATAATTTGTCTACTTTTGCATTCTGCTATAGGCAAAGATGGAAGGATGGAAGTATTTAACAAACAAATACATAACAGGCATCAGTGCTTATCAAGATTGGTGACTTTGTGAAGTTCAAAGTAATCCATCTATATATTTATCCTCTTTAGCTAATTTCATGCAAGAATGAGTTTTATGTTTCATAATTACCCAGCACCATCTCTTCCATGTTATTCTACTTGTTCAACATTTTGTAGTCTATAGTTGGTTTACAGATTTCTCTAGGAATGATGCTCAAACTCCTAAATCACCCCATTAGCCATTACTGGGATATGATGTACCCACCCAAACCAGGCCGTAGTCATCTGTAGTGAGGATCCAAAAGAGCTAAATGGCCTCATGAACCCTACGACATTGCACAACTAAAGGTCCACCTCTTCATCTATTCATAGAAACAATACAAAGATCATCAACCCAGCCCAATGGTAAATTGGTTCCTCCCATCTTGGTTGCATATCTTATCCTCACCTTTGCATGGATTTTGGTTCAGACCTCACCATTGTGGTTAAGCTGGATCGTAAGATTTTAATGAGTCAATACTCAAAATGCTCCCACAGAGCTAACTTGAAAGAGTGGAGCTCATTCATCGAACAAGAAAGATGTTGACCTTTAGAGAAAGCAACATAATATTTCATTTCTTCATTTTATTATAATTTCATTTATTGATAAGGGGTTAAAAGCCTGGTTTGTTGTTGTTGTTGTTTGTTTGATAAGAAGTTAATATTTTCCTTTCTCAGTTTTGATTTCTATAAATTTCTCCTATTGTCAGGTTTAGCAAGTTCCAGAGAGTTGGCTTCTCTAATTACATGGATAACTCTAAATTGACCTGAAGCCTATAAATATGTCAAATTTAGTAATTTTAAATTAAAATTAATTTCATGAGTTTGAAATGAATTGCACTATACCATGTCGTCATCTTTCTAATCTACTCTCAGAACAAAATAGGATAATCTCAAAATATGAAATTCATTGTTTTGGTCTTACTATATAAAACTATTAAAGGAAAAGACAACCAGCAGTTATCAGATGACAATCAAATTCTATCATCTAAATTATCTCAGAAAATGTCATCAGGATTTGCAATCAAAGAATTGACCATTGGAAAATGTGAGTAAAGAGTTTCTCAGGATATAAACTTTAGTTTACTGAGGTTAACAATAAAAATTTACATTTTCATGGACATTCAATTCTTCCCAATTAAAAATATGAATGCTTTTTTGAAGGCATATCATTAGACATAAGAAAAAAAATACCATGAGGGAATTGCAGCAGCTACAAGAACTGAAGGCAGTCTCCAGAGGATTTTAGGTTGACATCTCAACAGCAATGTAAGATACTCGAGCATGCCATTTTCCTACACAACAGACACAGGGTGGATTCAGGAAAAAAAAAGCACTTCATCTGCCATTTGGAAAGTGGTATGGAAGCAGGTGTAAATGCTCCGATCCTTCATAAACAAAAGAAAGCACCAAATTAAGATCTTCCAATTTGACATCTGTCCTACTTTGTATGCAAGTGAACACCACTAAAGCTTGATTCCAATAAAAAAGCTTACACTGCATGCAGAAAGGCCTTGTCTTTTGGGGGGAAAACCATCTTAAAATATGGTCACAAAAAGTGTCGACTCCATTGAGTTGATCTACAATAAATTTCAGCAATGACTTCTTCTATCTTTCACTCTCTGTGTGAGGCATTCTATGGTTATAAAAATGGAAAAGCACACAATATACCCAAAAATAGTATGAGTCTGGTTCAATTTCCTTCCCAAAATATTGTCATATCCAATTTTTTGACAGAATATATTAGTTCTCATACATGAGATTATGATATTCATTGGTACAACAGAATGTGGGTTCCTTTGACACAGTCAAAGAAGAGGAGCAAATGGACACCAAAATCTTATGTAGAAACCCTTGTAGAAAAAAAAACAAAAACTACAGAGAGCAGATATGATATCCATTATTGTTTGAAAGATGATTACAAAAGGATCACAATGATGGAGAAGAAGAAACTCAGCACAGCAGCCAACAATGCATCCAAGTTCCCCTTTATAGTATGAAATTAGGGCTCAAGATGCTAAAAGAATTACATAGTGACTTTCCTACAACCATCCTTAACCAACCTGCAGTTATGAATTCCTTATAGGTATCCTTAATAGTCAGTTTCTATGTCACAGATGAAAACCAAAACACGTCAGAAAAAGCCTTCACAAAGAAACATCTTAAAAAATTAATCTCCAAGTATGGCTTTGGCTGCACTATTTGTCTTCCAAGATATGACTCTACTTCAAGCTTGTCTATCGAGCATGGATTTTTCACATATAATGTTGCCTTTAGAGAACACATCTCCAGGTGCCAAGTTGATGCCGAATAAGTCAACCAATGGCCACCTTTTTGTCAAACCCTTGTGGTCAAAAAACTGACCTACATGCAAACCTCGACCAAACTTCTTGAACTATAGTATGGTCGAATAATTTTCCATCTTGAAAATTCAAAGTCACACTCAATAATCCATCACTACAACTTGAATTCCTCCAAACAACTGCTCCTATTCTCATGCATCCCTAAGAACATCCACACTACTGAATGGAAGATAGAAACCAAAGTCAAAGAACGTTTGAAATTTGAAGTCTAAAGAGAAACAACCCTCACAGCAGATGATCAAAAATCATAAGTGCTAATCTTACTAACCTCAACATCAACCAGAGAACCGATTTCTTGAACAAAGTGAAATTTAATAGCAATATGTCTTGCCCTTTTGTGAAACATTTGACCCTTCGTTGAGCAGATAGCATCCCAACTATCACAATAAATTGTGACCTTCTCGAGTAGCAAAACTACTTCAATGCCTTTGTGATTGCCACAAATTCCACCTTGATGGTGGATAATGCAATCACTTCGTGTAATGAATATCTCCAACAAACTGCACATTCCCTCAATGTGAAAATGGAACCTAAAGATATCGAGCATAGTTTGAGTCAACACACCCAACTATACATAAGATCTTGGCCTCAAACAGCAAACATGCCCCAATAAAGCCCACTTGAGGACCTGTCAATGCCAAAGTCATGAGCTTGTTAGAACCTACTAGTTACACCTATTACACGTGCAAAATCAGATCGAGTACATACATGCATATATCAAGCTGCCTATTGCATTAACATATAAAATGCCTATCGTGTGTTCTAGGTCCACCTAATTGTTAGCATCAATTTTGTGAATCTCAAAAATGTGCTGGCAAAAGCATAGAACCTACTTGGCTTCTTTCATCCAGAATTTACACAGGACTTTAGGAATGTATCCCTTGAAAAAAGCCGTTGCATTCCCTCTCTTTGACTCTCGTGAATATTCATGCCAAGGATCTTTTCTACACTACTATGTTTCACTTCAAACTTTGCCCAATAAGACTTTAAGTTTTTTGACTTCAAGAATACTCCTAGAGGCAATCAACATGTTGTTAGGGTATAGGTGCAAAGGGACATGTAAAACGCCTAGCAAACTCTTTATATCGACATCAAAAAACATTGCGAAGCATAAAAAAGACAAACCTCTTATAACATTGCCAAGGGAGTTGCTTCAAACCATATAATCCTTCTTTAATCGACACACACGGACCTTCATGCCAACTACTGTGAACCCTTTAAGCTACTACATGTATATCTCCCCGTCTAGTTCACCATGCACAAAAGTTGTTCTACCATCAATTGTTCTAAGTTCTATATTGATCAAAACCACTAGGTCCCGTAAGATGCAAATTGGTGTGTAGTCCATGAACAAAGAGAATACTTTGGTGAAACTGATACCCAAAATCTGATTGTAGTCCCTTCCAACTAGTCTTGCCTTTATGGCATCTCTAGATATCACAACTATCATCTTAAAGACTCAATTACACTCAATGACCTTCTTGGTTCAAAGATGCTTAGGTCTTGTTTGTTTTAAGGACTCCACCTCTTCCTTCATTGCAACCAACCACCTTGAAGAATCAAAAAATTGGCTTGCCTCTTGGAATATGCATGACTCATTGAGGCCATGTCCCCTGCGTTATTGGAAATGCATAAGCAATAAATCCATATTCTTCGTACCTTCATGATTGTTAAAGAGTTATTTCTTCACCATTGATAATAGAGTAAGGAAGCACCATTGGAGGTGCCACCTTTTTGTCTTCTTCTTCATCTCCTATAGCACCGTTTCATTCCACTACCTGACCGTCTACACAGAGAAAATTGAATTATGCATTAGACAGTCCAATCCTATTGGGCAATGTGTTGTAGAACATCTTCATTCTACTTATAGAGGGTTGTGTTGTCGAATATTTTTTATTCTACTCCACTTTG
Source organism: Apostasia shenzhenica (assembly GCA_002786265.1). Taxonomy (NCBI): domain Eukaryota; kingdom Viridiplantae; phylum Streptophyta; class Magnoliopsida; order Asparagales; family Orchidaceae; genus Apostasia; species Apostasia shenzhenica. Next base: position 75,387 of record KZ451950.1, on the reverse strand, counting down.
TCAAACACACTAGCACAAACAATGGCAGGGGTGGAAGTCTTTGACAATACTCTCTTCATCGAAAGGTTACATCACAACTAACATGATATTAGACTAGTATGGGTTCCAATATTTAAAACCTTTGACTTCATTTTGTCTTCCATATCCAAGGAATGTTCACTTTGTTGACCTAAGATCCAATTTCCTTTCATCTTGTATGAGCACATGCTTAGCATCCAACAATTCAGTAACACAAAGTACTCCAGAACATTGCCATACCAAACCTCCTTTGCAGTCTTCAACTCCAACGTTGCATGAGATGAGCAGTTGATTAAACAACAGGTGGTGGATGCTACTTACTGCCCAAATTGAGTTCAATAGACCCGCATTGAAGAGTATACACATTGGTCTTTCGAGAATAGTCCTATTATATAGCATTAATATTCCATTTTGTTGTAGCCTCTCAACACAAGTAATATGTCGAAAAATGCCTTCCTCCTTATAGTACTCATTGAACTATTCGGAATAAAACTAAAGGTTATTGTTGGTGCAAAGTCAGTTGAGCAGTTTAACAACTTGCTTCTCGATAAGGGTCTTACACTAAGCCCACACCTTTCTTGAACAATCGACAATGAAGGACAACATATAGGAGCTAGTTCCACCTCTCGATGGAACACTGAATGGTCTATATGTATCCAATTTCACAATCAATTTAGAACCTATCCTAGAAGGTTACCCATCTTAGGACAACTCCAGCTCAAGCATACTTAACTGTAAATTTTTCATCACTAGCTAAATGATTTTTCCCCAAAAAGTTCATCTACATCTTAAAATCGCATTATTAATTATATAGCTTAAGAATTTCTCTCCCCTTTCTTATGGCAGGAATTCATTCTTATGCCCCTCTTAGCACTAAGCCTAATGGCCTACCAAAAGCCACTCACTGCATCAGTCATTCATGTAAATGTGATTTTGAGAAAGATGATTGGAAAATTAATATTATCTAATCATAAATGTTTATTTTACATATATAGTACAAGAGTTATATGGGACAAGCCCATTACATCATCCAACTATATCTAATACGTAACATCTCATCAAGCTAAGGTATATATATCAACCAAGCTCAATTTAATATATTTGACCCTAGGACCATGAAGAGCTTTGGTAAAAATATTAGTTGCTTGCTCTCTAGCAAGAATATGATACCTTTCTTGGCCTTTTTGCTAAGATTAAGTGTAGTATGAATTTGACACAAATCGATTGTTCTCCTCTGAAACTTTAGGCAAACAAAGTAACAATCGATCTTAATGTGCTTGCGCCTGTTCATGGAAGTTTGAATTCTGCTGTGTGAATGGCAAACCTACTATCACACAAAACACAAAATAGAATTAGATTTGTCAAGAACAAATTCCAACTTAGTTATAAGATGAAAAAGCCACAATAGTTCTGAATTAGCAAAAGAAATAGTCCAATACTCTACTTCAATGCTGCTACTAGCAATAACTTGTTTCTTGCTCTTCTATAAAATCAAATTTCCTCCTACAAACACTAAAGTAATCAAAGGTCGAACTTCTGCTAATAAGGAAACCTCCCCAATCTACATCAATGTAGCACTCCACGTTGGTATGTCCATGGCTACTGAATGTAAGTCCTTTACTAGACTACCTTGTAAGTAATGCAGAATTCTCATAATAGGGATATCTTAGTGCTGCCATAAACTTACAAAACTTACTGCATAAGCAATGTCGGGCATAGTCATGGCGAAATAGTTTAACTCTACAACTATTATCCTATACTCATGAAGAAGTAGTTCACCATAGTTGGGAAGCAACTTAACCCCATGATCCATGAGTAACTCCAATGCTCTTAACAAAAGCATACCAATCTCAGCCAATACATCAAGTACATATGTTCTCTGAGACAACATTATACTATTCATCACTTCAGTAACCTCAATGCCAAGAAAGCAGTGAAACTCCCAAGATGCTGTCTCAAAATTCTTAGCAAGACACCTCCGAACATTAAAATCAAACATTATTTCCAATCAAACTTATAAACAAATATATTTTCTTTCTTATTCAAAAATAACTTTTCAACCAAATGAGACCTAGATATTTGCAGCAATGGATAGATAATCTACAAGTGTAAAAAGTTTGATAACTAATCAGAATGATACATTAAGCAAAGGAAATAAAACCAAGAAAAAACTTTCTTGGTCTTATTTCCTTTGATCATGGATAGTTTACTAATGATAAATACCACACAAAGCAAGAATTTAGTAATAGTTATTCTAACGAAAAACTATTTTGGCTTTAGGAATTGGTAAAATAAGCTTGTGAATTTGTGGATTGAGAAGTTTTTACCTTATTGGAATGTAGAATGGGAGAATTTACTTGAAGCAATTCACGCAAATTCAAAAGTTTCCTAGATATGCGAAGGAAATCACAAGATAGTGATACCACTAGTTGAATAATATTATTCCATTTGTTTGAGATGAGCCCCAAAAGCAAGATCTCCTGCACAATGGAAAAGACAGTTTAGTTAATATATGTTTTAGGAAGTACATTAATTGCAAGATTTTCGCAAAAGGGAAACCATTATAACTTTATGCAACGAAAGAAAGAAGCTTGTTCTTTTCATAATTTAATAAAATATCTAGAACAATACACTTGAAATCCTTATAATTAAGAGATATGATGCACAAAAATTACTTTGAACTAGTTTTTTTAAGTCCTGAATGTTACTGACAAGATCAAGGCGGGGAACTTCAATCCACAAAGTCTCTGATAGTACCCCCCCTTGGTCCGATCGTTGACCACTAATGAACCCCTTCAATGAGTAAAAAACTTTCAAGTAAAATCGATATAAATCATCCATGGAGGTCTTAAGGAACAGCCCTGAGAAAAGGTGGATCAAAGAAAAAATCAAGACAAATCTTGAAGAAAAGTCCTAAAGACCATATTTCACAAGAGAAAAGACACAACTACTCGGGTAAGAAACATTGAGAAAAAATCAATTCAGAAAGAGAAAGAGAACAAGGCCTCGATCAAAATGCTTGTCGAGCTGAGAAAAATGTTTTTTTTTGAGAAATATTCCTTAAGCTACATGAGGATACTAATTGAGGAAGCGATTCAGGAAACCCACAGGAGGAATTCTTCATCGAAAGATGTGCAAGGGGTTCACTCACTACAGATCAAGGATCTCCTTAAAGCCTTACCCAAGGACTCCTTTTCTCAAGGTGCCAAAACCAAGAGCTCATCAAGGACCCAATATGCAACAAAGAAACAACAAATTTCTAGAAGGCCATTAGGCTCCCAACTAGATTGGCTGCCAGCGACATGCACCTTCTACATGCAACAATGTCCTGCTACCAAGGACATGAAAGTGAAATTTTTGTTGTGGATAAGGAATAAGAACAATACTGATCGCATAGGGACAAGCCCAGCAATAGCTCTTAGTAAACGTCTCCCAATACTAGTAAGATTTGAGCTACTAAGTGAAAAACTTGTTCAAATGTCTTATCCTTCTTCCGCCTTCCATCTTTTCCACCAGAACAACCCCAAAGTATGTTAGTCCATTTAGCACAAAGAAACCACATGAAAACATCCTCAATGAGGAAGCCTAGAGACAATCACGAATAGGTTACACCAAAATTTGTATCTGCCGCGAGGGTACCCATGCGGATTGCTTGCATAGCACCATTATTTAGTGAAGTCAGACTTAGTTTAGGACTTCCATTATATTTTTTACAACATAAGATGAAGTTAGCCATGTCATTAATATAACAAATCGTTGAAAGGGTGTTTAGAAAACATCTATGAGCTTCAACTTTGAACTAGAGCAACTTTCATACCTTACACTACAATCTTTTTTGTTGATAGAATACACTACAATCTTGGACGATGCATTATAGTCCTATTATAAAATCACTGTACAGTAATCTCTACTAAGTGGAAAACGAGGCAATACTCCATTTCACCACTATAAGGCCATTATAAGATGCACAAACCTTTCATACGTTAGGATGAACCCATTATATAGTATGTTGGTTCCACCAAACCTTACTCTAGAGGATATTACACATTTTACCTCTATCGTGCTTAGGGTGGTTTTGACGGTTATTGCAACTCTTTTGAGAGATCTTGTCGAACTCTATAAGGAATGGATGAAGTTCTCATCCATAAATAGCATCCCAACAAAATGAAGACTGGGAAAAGATTCTCAACCTCTAGTTGCCTTCCTTTTCTAATAGCATATCATGTCTTTCTGCTTACTTTTATATGGCTCAAAACTTTATTCTGAGACTTGATGGTCATTTTTAGAAAAACAATATGCTATTGACATCCCATATCTCAATTCATTCTCCTCCTAGTTTACATTATGGTTATAGAGTGCAAAGAAAACAGTTCAAGATCGATAGCAAAGATCACATCCCTAATGAGGGACTAATGAAGGAGTAGACTAGCATTTGAATCTAGATCATTAATCTCAATCTCAATAGTTTCAACTCTATTGTTAGCAAATTACGTCAAGGAAGTCAGCCTCAAAAAATCCCATTTGAGTTGATTCTACCGTCTCAATTGTTGCTACAACTACATCTTCGAGTGACGGTCAAATGAAGCATGAATGCAAGATGCCAAACAAATGATCGTTCAAATAGAGACTAGCATCCATCCCATCACGTCCTTCCTTCTATGTCAAAGACACAAAGCTGAGTGCACCAAAAAAGCATGCAATGGTGCAATGATGGGCTTGGAGAGATAGACTTATTCAAGGTTGAGTTTTTGTGAGATATTTGCCTACTTATATGATAATTCAAATTTGTCTTCATCATCGATGTAGCTACTAGCTTTTCAGCCCATCACACATGGGATCAATTCAAAGAAGTTTTTATTGGCATTTTGTGCAAGATATGACTTATTGTGTATGGATGATACATTACATTTCAAGGATGACACATCACCTTGCCATGCTTGCATGACATCTAACAAACTTTCTTAAAACTAGGTATAGGACATTTGGCAAGGACACCATCTAATAGCTTGATCCCCTCACCCTAACCAACTTGTCGTTGTACCTCACGCACAAACCTGCACTCGCCTCCATCATACGCCCTTCTACACACAAACCTGCATCTGTCATCGTTGCCTGCTTGCGTGTGCGCGAGCTTGATCCCGTCTTCATCATTCGCCCTCATATACAAGCCAGCACATGCCTTTGGATTCAGACATTCTAGCATCGAGGCCACACTATCGCCGCCTCCACAGTCGAGCCTCAAATGAACCCAATGTTTGTCTCCATCGCCGAGCAAATCACCAAAAAACTCTCAAAATTTACATCGCGAGCAAGTCCTTTGTCTAGTCTCTGCTTGGGTGCTCGAAAGACCCACTGATGAGTTCCTACAAGCACCAAGCTCAACTCTATCCACTTGTGTGAGTCCACCTCCAACCCCGTCCCACTAACCTAAATGAGCCTTAGCTAACTCAAGTGGGCAAGTCAAAATTGGGTTCAAACACTCGAGTTAACTTGATTCGGGCCAACATATCAAGCCACTTCGAGGTTATTCATATTGAGGTAAAATTCACCTCATATTAATGGATTACCGAGTAATCGATTACTTTTGATGATTAAGCTATAAAGAACCTAATTATAAATTCGAACCTTGGATCTAACATGTTTAACTAAAATCAACAGTTATTAATCGCCATTGTCAACTCTCATCACGCGAGCGCCTCTCCGCATCACTATTCGCGATTCTCATCCTCGAGCTCGCAAGCCTCCTCTTCTCAGGCCCCCCTAACTCAAGCCCCCTAATCAAGACCTCCTCCTTGCGCACGACCTTTATTAACCACTAACTCTAGGACATATTCCTTGTAGTGCATCACCTTAAAGACTCTCGGTAGATCACCTTCCTATAGAACTCATGCACAGAGATCCATTCCCGATCCTCTCTCTTAACCCCATTCCTCCTCGACGTCATCACTTCTCTCACGTCTCCTCGGCCTCCTCAGTCCTGCCTCTTCCTCCCTGGTTTCTCCTCCTACAACTATATCGCTCACACAAGCATCCTTCGAGTGATGGCATCTTCTACAATAACTTTTAAATCTAAGTCCCTTGTTAATATTCAAACCTTAATAAAGCTTAATGGTTTTAACCATTTACTTTGGTCAAGTGTTTTTCATTTCCACATAGGCTCGTGTAACAAGATTGTTTACTTAAATCTTCCTCCTACAATAGCACCAACATAGTAAAAAACTCCAATGGCAAGCTTTTGAATATGCTTAACAACTTGAAACCTTTTATTACTTCCATTGTCATGTTCCAAGCTATTATGAAATCTATGTGGGATTTTCTCATATCCATGTACCTTCTTCAAGGACGAACCGCCTCTCACATATACTCACTTTACTTGAATGCCTTCTCTCTTTAGTGGGATGATTTAATAGTTCAAGAATACTAAGTCATCTTCAAAAGAAAATGGGATGAATTATTTCAATATAGGTTGTTCACTATCGATCCATATGTTTGGAACAAGCAGAATGACCAATTCTTAATTACAAAGTTCATTTAGGGTCATCGCTCCTCTCTCTAGTATGACTAGATTTAGTTGATAGTTGACAATGCTATTCCTAATATATAGAGCTTTCTAGTGATTCTGTCTCACATATAGATCATTCTGGTCATGCTATCTCTAAACATAGCGGTCGTGGAGGCTCAGCAGGTGGACATGAACCATGCCTACACTATAAGCACACTAATCATTTAGTAGAACATTGTTGGGAGAAGTGTAATTGTCCAAAGATAGATCAACTTGCCGTATATACGACTCTATTGTGCCAACTAATGTTTCTAACTAATGAAGAAGAGATGGAGTTTAATGCTTTAAATGCTTAAATAAATGCATAGATATTTCATCAAACACTTATTATGCATGTAAAATGATGCAAACCTGGACTGTAATTATTGTGATGAAAGAGAGCTACACAATTCTATTTGGTTAAATTTAACTAAATTAAGACTAAATCTTCAAGCTCATACACAAGCATAGAGCTAAATAGAATTTTAGAATTAAATTTGAATAAGAAGTAGAGAGCAAATCAAGAAGTTAGAACTAGTTTAGGAATCCATAGGGTTTTACATAGAATTAAAAAGAAAATTCATGAATTAAACATTCCAGTCATTAGCTAATTCATCTAAATACTAAAACCCCAATATCCATATAATAATCATAACAAGAAGAATTCAAATCCATATGAGAACTAAAACTTGAAATGAAACCTCACAAAGGATAATAAACTAGAAGGGGGATGGCAAGTAGAGGTCAAACATGAGAGAGTACAAGGAGATGATGGGATGAGATACCATGACAACTCAAAACCCTCAATCCATAATGAGGATAAGCGTCAAATCAAGACTAGGCGTAGTGACATGGCTACAAAATCGACAATAGGGGAACTCCTATGTCACGACAACAACCTCTTTCGAAGACGATGGTGACAAGGGAAGGGCGGTGATTGCAGTTGGCTGCCATTTGGTAGCGACAGTAGATTTTATGGGAAATCGACAGTGACAACTAATGAAGGAGGCCTAATTCAGGTGGCTCAAATCCCTAAGTCTATTTCTCTAATCCTAATCTCTTCTCTTCCAAAAACCCTTGTTCATAGCCATTAGATTATTTTAAGTTAATCTAATGGTCATAATCAAATTGGAGAGTTTTTAGGCTAATATGGGTTATTAGGCCTTTACTCCAAGTTAGCCCAATAACTCCACAATATAAATAGCTCAAGATACAAGTTCCCCTTCACAAAAAAATACACAAAATACATGTCTCTCACCCATCTCTCTACCAATACACATAATATCCTGAATAAAATAAAATGCATTATAAATAAAGGTGTATGCTAGGGAATATCAATAAAGTCCTCTCACAAGTCATATTCTACCCCGTGAACTATATTGTGAATCTAGCTTCTATTCACATTCTTACCATGATCACAATTACTCAACTAACTTCTCTACTATGTATATATTTTAGGATCTCAGGATATGAAAGATGATTGGTGACGGTTTGAATCAGGGAAATTCTACTAAGCTATAAATGTAGTTTTTCTTGCTCTTGCATCTTTATAATCTACGATGGTGCCTATCATTTGTGTCATCCTCATCCGAGTCGTCTGAATTCTATTATTTCCATTTATTCTTCTATTAGTAAGTTGAGAGAGAGGCTCATGAGTTCAGTTTAATCGAACCATTTGACTAGATTCACTTAGACATATTAGGTCCCAGTCCTGTTACTACCTATTTGGGTTTTAAACACTTTGTTATCTTTATTAATGACTATACTTGTGTTACCCAGTTACACTTAATGAAATATCACTTTGAGATGATTTACATATTCAAATATTTTTACCAATTCAATTCTCTACTTACATAAAATATTTTCGTATTGATGATGCAGTTGAATACATGCAATCTAATCTTTAAAATTTTTCTATGAATGGCATTATTCATCAAACATCATATGCTCATACATTACAATAAAATGGGATAGCGAAACAAAAACACCACCACTTGATGTTGCTCAAATGAACGTTACTTGCATATTCACAAGTGATGCTATTTTGGTTGTTTTTTTTTTTCTATCAACTAAATGGCATCTTCAACTAATAAATAACTATTCTCCCTATCAGATTTTATATGCAAACAAATCTTTATTTTCAGTTATTTCTAGGAATTTTGGGACCGCTTGCTTTGTGCACTCTCTTCACCTTGGTATTAATAAGCTATCTCCTTGCTCAATCCAATATATCTTTTTAGGTTACCCTTGTACCCAAAAAGACTGTCAATCTATGATCCTACCATCCATAAGTTCTATATACCTATGGATGTAATATTCTTTAAGTCTAAATCATATTTTACATCTACCTAAAGCACTATTAATCCATTTCCTTTACCTCCTATTGCTCATATCCCAGAACACAGTAATCTTTTGCAAGTATATACTTGAAGGCCATTTACCACCTTGCCAACAGATTTACAACCTCAATTATTTAAAGAATCCAAAGTTCCTTCAATAAGTACTTGTAATAACTTAAATCCTGGTTTGATATGCTTTAGAAATTTATTACTTATGTTAATTTGCGAAGCTCCTCAGACCATTTCATATGTTTCAACATTCAACCTTTAAATCTGTAATTTTGGCTATTTATGTAAATGATATGTTACTGACAAATAATAATCACATAGAAATTTCTAAGGTTGTACAATTGTATTTATTTATAAAAGTTAACTTTAATAAGACTAAAGTTGTACTTAAATGACCTTAAACTTAGATGAGGATATCTTTCCATTGATATTTGCATGTAATATAAAATAAAATGAGTTATTATGTTAGAAAAGCAAGTGGTCTACATATCTTGGATAAATCATACAAAATAATAGTAAAAAAGATAGTGATGTTATTAGCAAAATCCAAACAGAATGGATAAAGTGAAAAAATACATCTAACATATTGTGAAATAGAAAAATTCTACTCAGACTTAATAATAAATTTTATAGAACGATTGTAAGACCAACAATATTATATAATGCTAAATACTAGCCTACAAAATAGAAATAAACAAATAAAATAAGTGTCGTAGAAATGAGCATGCTAAAGCGGCTGAGTGGGCATACGCGAAAGGATAAGATGAAAAAATGAATATATCCGCAAGAAAATTGAAGTGACATCAATTGAAAATGAATTCAGAGAGAATCGACTTAAATAGTTTGGACATACAAATTATAAGCCACCACAAAAAGAAGGGCAAAAACTATAAAGAATGATCTTATGTACTTAGAGCGAAATGACAATTTGTTATTTGATAAGGTACACTAGATATAAAGAATTCATGTAACCGACCCTACCTAGTTGGACAAATATTTGGTTATTGTATTATATGTTAAAATGTGTGAGGGGTGAGAAACAAGTTAGCAAATAGTTTTATATGTGTAAAATGTGAAATAAAATTAATTTTTTAATTTAAAATATGTGGATAACATGAAATCTAATTAAATTTTAATATTATTTGTTGATAATATTAATATGGTATGTTAGGTTAAATTTAGCAAGGTTTATTTTAACCTAACTAAACAAACACACGACATTTAAAGTATTTCCTTGATGTTGAAATTGCATATGACAACAAGTCTCTTTCTCAAAGGAAATGTCCTTTATCTTTTTAAGGAAACTAACCATGTTGAGTGCAAGCTAATTGACAATCTTATGGATGCCGGTGATGTTAGTAATAATGATAGTGAGCCTTACCATGATAGTTATCGTTATCATGTTATAAAATTAATCTATTTGATAGTTACTAGATTTGACATCTCTTTTATTGTTTGTGTAGCAAAGACTTAAAGAAAAATACTGAGAGTTATCATCAAGATACTTAGATACCTACAACACCTAATAAAGGATTACTAAATACCAAAACTAATCACCATCAATTAGAAACCTAATAGATGTTGATTTTGTTGGATTATTCATTGACAGTAGATCTACTTCAAGCAATTGTATTTTCATACGATGAAATCTAATCACTTAGAAGAACAAAAAAATGGTGCTGTGACTAAATCAAATGCAAAAGCTGAACATAGATTTATGACACATACTGCATGTGAAATGGTAGGCGAAGACACTTGAATAGATTGGTTTTCTTACTCTCAGCTCATAATCATATACTGTGATAACCAGACAGTCATTTATATTGCTAGCAATCCAATCATTCATGCACGTACAAAATGTATTGAAGTTAATTGTTATTTTATTCGAATTTTTTTATCTAAAAGGATATCTATTTCTCAAATTTCATATAAAGGATAATTTGTTGATGTGTTTACAAAAGTACTTAGGTCCTTCACATTTCTCTAAGTTATGCGACTAACTAGATCAGATTGATGTCTATGCCCCAACTTATGGGGGGTTTAGAAATCTTTCATATATTGTTCTGCCTTTTTCTTAACTGTACCCTCCCCTTTATATTTGAGAGAAGAGCATATTGTTATTAAATGGAGAATACAACTTTTTACAAAGAACAAAGATAAAGACACATGTTTTCTTCAAAATCCAACACAAGCCCCTTGGTTATCTAGGCACTTCACTTCATTAAATTTCTTCACCTTGAGCCAACGGGGTATGTTAAGGGAATTTAAGTAAAGCAAATGGAATTCTATCGAAATCATGTTTCATCTAAATACTTCAAAAATTACATATATCACACCAAATTCCTTATAATATTGAGATAATTACCTACATGTCACATCATTTAGTTTTATTTATGCCTTACTCATCCATTCTTAGTTAATTACGCTATGCCACTCAAAACATTATAAAATCTTACATACACACTTTTTAACTTATTTCTATTATAATGAGTAATCATAATTTTTCAATAACCTAACTATAGTTAGATTACAAAAAATCTGAGCCGTTCATCATATTATTTTAAGGAAATTTAAATAATTTTGAGTGAAAATCATAAAACCTTAATGTTTAGGTGGCGGCAAAGGAAGGAGATACCCGCGACGTGAATTGATTTTAGGACAAATCAGCTCTTTAGTGTGGTATTGAGAAAGAGAAAAATATGTACCATTACAACAACAACAACAACAACCAAGCCTTAATCCCACTAGGTGGGGTCGGCTACATGAATCCTTTGTTTCCATTGCGCTCTATCAGTTACCAAATTCTTATCTAAGTTTAAGTAACTAAGATCACTCCTTATAGTTTCTTGTCATGTCTTCTTTGGTCTCCCTCTTCCTCTTTGTACATGGGCAAAATCCAGTAACTCAATTTTTCTAACTGGAACTTCAATTGGCCTGCGATTTAGATGTCCAAACCATCGAAGCCGACTTTCTCTAAGTTTATCCTCAATTGGTGCAACACCAACTTTCTTTCGGATATACTCATTTCTCATTCTATCCTAACAGAATTTTAATGATTACTAAGGATAAAAATATAATTTTAATGATTACTAACAGAATTTTTTTTTCAAATAGATTTTGATTAAGTTTTAACTCTAGTGTGTGTATGTAAGATTTTATAATGTTTTGAATGTGCATAGCATAATTAACTAAGAATGGATGGGTAAAACATAAATAAAACTAAATGGTGTGACATATAGGTAATTATCCCTATAATATTTATGTGTTTTCCCAAATTTTTTCAAATTCATATATCTTTTCAGCTTTATCACAGTAAATACTTAAAAGCTTAAATCTCACTAGATAAAGTTTAAGGTATATTAGGTAAAAGAAAAATCACTTCAATAGAGCTAAAAAGGAACATAATTTTAGAATTGGGTGTGAAACATAAATTTTTTAAGAAAACGTGCAATTTTAGTAGAATTTCATGTCTTGTTTGTAAATCTCTCATCATGTTATATCTCACCTCTTATTTATAAGGGGGCAAAAATAAAGATGAATTAGTTTATTATGAAGCTACCCTTTAATCGTTATTCTTGTTATACAAATACAATTCTGCATACACATCCTTGGTAGCAGAACGTTTCGACATACAACCAAACAACATTGATAGCCAATCCAGTTAACATATGTCTAAGAACTGGTAGCCTTTATCCTGCACTGGGTCAAACATGATCGTTGGTTTTCAAAAGGGTGATCACTAGTCTTTTGACTCCTTAAATAGACTTGGGGATCATCAAAAGTTCGACAATAAGAATCCACAAACAGGAGAAAGGGATCTAACTTCTTTAGACTCTTCGAGGATTTGAGGAAGTTAGAACAAAAAAGTTCTTATTCGGGTAATTCATAAAACTGTCATTAGAGATTTCTCCCCAAGCTTTCTTCCCCATTCACACTCAACTTGAGATTGTCGCTCATCGAGGACATTTTCCCTCTTGATTTGGGATGCCCTCAATATTAAGGAAGGTTTTCTCGATAAGAGAAGCTTCTCACCAATGAGAGTCTTATTGACCAAATTCTCAAAGAAGGTATCCATTGGTAGTTTTGTTAGGGCCTTAGAAGTTTGCCCAAGGTATTGAGAAGATTCCTCCGAGCCTTAAGAAGTTTTCATGGCCTTAGGATTTTCCTTCATAATTTCATCTCCTGAAAATTTCTTCGAATGGATAATTCCTATAATCTTACTTTAAGAAAGATTCACAAGGATAGACTTCTTTGTTACCCATCGAAAAAAGAACTTTAAGAATAGCCTTCTTTGATCCTCGAGGATGCTCTTCTTCCAAACTGAGACAAGTTCCTTAAGGATAGTCCTCAAAAATTCATCCTCGAGACTTGTCATCAGGACTACTCCTCATTCTCGCCTCTTCAGGATTGCTCCACATTCAAGGATGATCTTCTCTCTTAACTGAAAGGAGGTTTGTAGTTAGGGCATGATTTCCAACTCTTCATATACTAATCCTCAACACTCTAGATAAGCCAACAATGAAGATTAGACACAACATGCTTTCGCGAGGCTGATAGTTAGAGACGTCAAACTTCAAGTTTTCTAAAATCATCAAAATGGAAGGCCAACTAAGCATATTTTAGTAAGGGTCATCATTTGGGATGTCGGGCCGCATGTTCTCTCAAGATACTGGTTATGAAAGTGGCTCATCCACATATTTTGGTGTTAGGAATATCAAACATTATATTCATAAGACATCGGTGTTGAAAGCAGACACGAGCATCAGGTTATCTCAAGTTGTCAATCTTGAAGGTTGACACCTTGGCATATTATAGCGAGGCCAAGAGTTCTCTCGAGTCGTCGACAATGAAGGTTGAATCTACATATTTTAGTGGGGCTCAACACTGTGATAATAGGCTATTGTACTTTCGAGACACTAATCATTCACATATTTTGAAGAGATTTGATGCTAGCCTATTGGGACTCCGCATTTTTTGAGGTATTAGAGTTGAAGGAAGATTCCTTGGCACAAACAACTCTTCAATCAAGAAAATATTCTCAGACTACCTACGTTTGATAGTATCCTCAAACCACCTTTATTTGATAGTATCCCCAAATAGCTTCTCAATGAAAGCCCTCAAAATTCTTTTGTGAGACTCAGAAGTTGTGGTGCTTAGACTTGAGTCTTTTGTATCGACACAATGGCTATATATATGTGTGTGCATGTATATATTGAGTTTTGGGTTTTGTTGGGCCCACCAAAATCTCATGCAAGGTGCACTAACGCTCGCGTGAGGTGCGTGAGGCCCACCACTCTGTCCTACTTTTTTTAAATGGCAAACAAAAACACTAATTCATATACAAGTAATAGCCTATTATACATGTCTTCAGTTACTTGAATGAAAGTAGTACAAACCATGTTTCTTTTCTAAAACTCTCAAAGTCATTTCTCATGAGACTTTATTATAAGACTTTTTTAAATCGATAAGACTAAATATCGCACTTCTTTCTTCTCCTTAACATTTTCCAGTAAACTTCTCAACTAATAAATAGCATCCATAGTATCAAATTGATTCTATGATATCCTAATATCAAGATGTAACCTATGCTAATTTAATTTCTTCAAAATTAGCACAATCATGTACATCACTTTTGTTCTTATAAATAAATACCAACATACACTTTCTTCATTAATTTATCATTCTTTTAGACTTTAAAATTAAATTAAACGTACTCTTTCACCATCTGGATGTAGTTAATAATTGTCATCTATATAAAATTAATTTTTCCTCAATATTTTATTGCTCAAATTCTAAAACACTTCTCTTAAATATATTCCTATGTACATCATTTAAATTTTATTATCTAATTCAAAAGCACTGTTTTGACTTATTATTCTTTCTCCTACTATTCATGTTAAAATCAAGGATCATTATTCAATGTTGAATAGAAAATTTATTTTGGTGTAATAATATTTAATTATATTCTTTATATATGTAACATATATTATACATAAAATATAGCATTTTAATATTTTCTAATTCATACGACATTGCTCTAGGATATTTATCATAGTATCTAAGACGGATTTTACATTGATCAATTTCACATGTTCATTGTGCATGTTAGTCAATAATTTGTGTTCCTTATTCATTTTGGACACAACACTTAACAATTGATAAAATAAAACATATAATGAAATCGATCTATAACTTACATTAGTCGTGAACAAAAATGAATTTCTCAATATAGTAAAAATTACATTAAATTTTTTTGCCTGTTGAATGAGACTAAATTCACAACATCAATTAATAGAATCAATTTTACCTTACAAAGATTTGCTCATAGGTTTTTATAATACTCATATAGTAAATTAAACGATCAATTAAATTACTATGATCGAAAATTTTTGAAAAAAGCATATAAATTGTTGATGATTTTAAATAAGCAATTGAATATTTTTCAGGTTGTTATTATCCCACCCCTCTTATGGTTTTGTTATATATTTTTCAAATGTCTAAAAAATAAAGAAAATTTCATAATATTAGTGTTTTTATTTCTGCAATGGATTAAAATTGAAAAAGGAAAAGGAAATGATTCCACTGGTTTATTACATTACTTCTTTCCTTAATCTTCAACAAAGGAGTGAGAAAGTTGATATTTTGTTGTCAAAAAAAACTTCTAATAAGTAATGTTGATGATCATATCAATATACATTACTCTCTAAAATTTGTTTTCCCAATACTATAGTAAGGCAGGAGCCGTGAAGTAGGACCGTCGGATGCACTACCAGCTAAGAAGGCAATCGGTGCTTTCGACAAACATAAAGCCGCAATAGACAAGCGGAAGTATTTGGCCAAACGCAAGGAAGTTGCAACATAATGATTTACAGAAAAAGCTCCATCAAATCTGACCGAGTTGCAATTCTACCTACATCTTGAATCCCAGATCGAGCATGATACGAATCTTCGATCATGGTGGAAAAGTGTACACAATTTTCTATATTGTCTACAATTGTACACGACATGTTAACTATACAAGCTACTACAGTTGCTTCAAAATCTTCATTCGATACTATAAGGAGAATTATTGCAGATTATCAAAGCTCATTTTATCATTTTCATCCTTGTGTGTACTTGTTTAAGAGATTAATTTGCAACAAAATCAAGAAATCAATAATATAATTTTGTGGATGAATTTAAAGGAAAAGCTCGGAGGAATATGCAATGGCCAAAATAATTTTATGTAACTTTAACGAGTGACACTTTATTGTAAACGTCTTTCTTAAATTAATTTTGAAAATGATTTTATGTAAAGGTTATGATGAAATTTTCAAATGTTTGCTTTTTGTTTGAAAGCTACTTTTATTGTTACATTTACCCTTATACAACTTTTCAACATTTTTTTGATATATGACAATTATATTAAGAATAATTATAATAATATAATTATTATTATTAATATATTGAAATTATTAAAAAAAATTGAACCGGTCCAAAATCAGTTCCAGTTCGGACCGGTTCTCACTAGTTTTAAACCGATCAAGTCCAACTAAACTCGTTTATGGCCCCGGATTGGACCAAATCCAGCTTAATCCATGCCAATAAGTAGCATGACCAAGTTGTTTCTCTGATTATATGCTATGACCTGAGAGTGTATTATAGTCAATGGTACGAAATTCATACTTCTATGGGCTTGGCGCAAAAGAGAGTGTAAGACATACCTTACCTCTACTAACCCACCTTACACTAAAGCTGAAGACAGTTTCACAAACCATGGATGATAGTAAAGCTAAAGGCAGTCTCTACGCAAGGTTGGTGACATTTGCAAACAAGAAAAAGCACAGCATGACATTTCAAATGAACATTCAATGGATATGCAAATGGCAGCAGAAATTTCAAATTTAAACAAAAGAAGCCTCTTAAGATGTAGACATATTGAATAGTGCTCGTTTTAAAAAAATGGCTGTCCACCGCATTTGGATTCATTGAGCCAAACTCATACAGTTCCAATAGGTGTAACTATAGCACTGAAATTTCGTAAAATATCTCTTAAGCGCAATTTTTCCACAACTATGAAACATATGATTTCAGATATACCTCAGTGATATTAGGACATTCAGAAGAATGATGGAATATCATTCGTGTAAGTTCAATAATCTTAAACAAAAAATTACATTAGTACATTCACTGACACTAATGCATTCATTTACCAAAATTTTTTTATAGTGTGCAATATCTATGAAGAAAATAGTACTTCAACTGTGACAATCAAGACAAATGCACAATAGTTAAGATAAAAATGATAATAACATAAGCCCATGATAATAGTAATTACATTACCACTACTTCAAGCATGTTATCATCACACACATCAGACGAATTTTTCAACCCTTCAAAAATTCGAACCCACTGCTCCTGAGGGGCTCTAAAAATCAACTCAGCACCAGAAAGTAGTTTGATTGTTCTCTTGTCTAGTAGATACAAAAGGCACGATGATCTCCAGTGACAGAACAGGTGTAAATATGTCAAAATTTGATCATCCCTGATTCAAACAATGAAATTTACAGTTAAGGCACTATTTGTTTAGCCAAGTTAAAATTAACTAGATTAATTTTAACCTAATTAATTTTAACCAGGCATGTCACATCACACATAAAATTTTATATTAAAAATTAACTATATTTCACGTTATTATATATTTCAAAATAAAAAATTAACTTTATTTCACATTCTACACGTATACCAAAATAATAACTAACTTTATTTCACATTATTCACAATTTTAGGAAACAAATAACTCTCTACTACAACATGTCTACAGAATAGAGTAATTAAGTTTTGGTTAGATTACATTTGGGTCCTCAACGTAGATCCTTGTCGCACACAAGTCCCAAAAATTCAAATTCATTGCATTGGGTTCAAACAATTATTTGTTGGCATATAGTCCCCTGAGATTGATTCCCTCATTTGAAGTAGTTCCTTTTAGATGCAAAGCTTGCATCAGCAACAAATCACTTTCCCAATGTATTTTTTGAGACCAAAATGCCCATGACTAATTCCCAACAATTCTCAAGTCCACTCCTTATAAACCTTGATTCCTTAGGTTGATATCCTTGATAAGTATTGGATCATCTACGATACTACCAACACTATTAGAAGAGCTCCTCCAGCAGTGAAACTGGCACTCCCTCCTCCCTAGATCCACTTTATTCAAATCTCTTGGTCTCTCTCTCAAGACCCTGCCACCCCACCCTCAGCCATGGCTGGCTGACAGCGCTCTAAGCCAGAATGATGAAGCTCTCAAGTGAACAGGGTGCAAGATGTTTTGTGGATCTTCTTCACTGCAAAGACGAAGGCTGGGGCATAAGGGTAAAAGGAAATATCCCAAGAGTGAAATAACAAAAGAATTGGCCACTAACGGCATTGTTAAATGGTGGAACTAATGGCAAGAAGCCCCTCATTCAACCAGAAAGACCAAATGTCATGTTCCCAATTTCTGAAACTTGCGTGCAACAAAGCCTTTACCTCAAGGCCCAGACGAAATTTACCCCATCATTTTATTAGTGAAAGAAAAGCAACACATTATAATGGGAAAAAAAAATTACCCACAAATTATCAAGCATAACTGATTCCAAACCTTATGCAAAGAGCCTCATCCTAGGTATTAAAACAAAAATTCCCAAGTTCAATAAAAATTAAAAAAATAAGACTAATAATTAGGCACAATTTAAATTTAACACGAAAATCAATTTAAAATCAAATAAATTATTATTGAGATGAACAAAATCGATTTGAAATCCAAAAAATCAAGTTGGAATTAAAGACAACTCACCTGATCTCGACTCATTGCCAGCCGTAGCTTTGTTCAAGCAGAATCACAAAAGTAATACAAATTAAAAGAAAACTACCGCTGTACGGAGCTACTGTAAGATATCAACCTCAAAAGCTGAATATTGAAGCATCACAGTTGTGTATTATGATTTGATACAAGGCACATTACTGTTTGATCTGAGAAGGTGGCAGAATATTACATGCTTCCCCAAGCCTTCCTAATAAATCCTTACCTAAGCTTCCCACAATGCAGACTCTCATTATGGCTAAACCCCTAAAAATAAAATTTAATTGATCATTCGAAAATTTTGAGTTGTCTCACTCTTACTTCCGATATTTAAACTAGCACGAACAACAACAGTTGCTTAGTTATTACTTGTCATTAGATAGATGAAGATTTGGCTCTACAAAAAAGAATTTTATCTTTAAGCTCAATTGAAGATTCACATAGTAATCACACTATCATCCTATCTATTTTAACTATTATTCAATTTTTTTTTAACAAAAGATAAAATACTTTTAAGAGCTTTTGATAATGCATCTAATAATATATCTTCAATTTATTATTTAAAATGTTCTTTATCATCAAATTTAAATGGAGCAATTTTTCATGTTAGATGTGCTTGTTACATTATAAATAAGAATAATTTCATCACGACTCCTGAGATAAACCAATGATTTCATGCAAGTCCACAAACAAAATTATGAAATCTAAGTCCCTCCTACTCAAAAGTTTTCCACATAGGTTCTTTTTGACAAATTCCATTAAGTTTGACAATCAAGTTGTTATTTTAAAAAAATTAAAATAAATATTTAAATATTAAAAATTACTATTATAGATTAAGATATAAAGAAAGCATATAAGTTGAGGTTAGAAAAACAATAAAAAATACTTAAATATATTTGCAATGCTTAAATATATATATTTTTAATTTTTAAAATGACAACTTAATAGTCAAACTTAATAGAATCTGTTAAAAAGGATCCACGTGAAAACAAATTTATCCAGGAGGGATCTAGATGACACGTTCTAAATTTTATGAACCTGCATGAAATTTGGGTCATACCTCAGAAACAAAATGAAATTACCCCTAAAATATTTTCTAAATTAGAATAAAAAATTCAAATCATATAAGAGAACAAAAATAAATAAATTTGTTTCGTGAGCGGTATAAACTTTGTTACCTTCTCATTACGCATTGAAATATAATGGAAATGTCTCCATTATCTTCTTGAATCAATTTTACCTTCAAAAAAATTACTTACAAATTATTACAATACATAGATAATTAATGAAATTCTTCAAATAAACTAGGAAAATTGAGCATTTATTACAACAACTAAGAATTTATTAAGTATTTTTTAAAATGTAAATAAAATTCTTCTTATCATTTTCCTACTTTTTCAACATTTTTATCTTGTGCTTTTCAAATATTTGAAAAAAAAATAGAATTTAGAGATCATTATGATTTACATAATTTACATCTAAAAATAGAACTTAAATTTAAAAAATATTGACAAAATTCTCCCTTATTTGTGTTTTGCAATATTTATTAATATTTTCTTTTATGAATTTACTAATTTCTTAAAGCAAATAAAAAAATTATCTACTCTCAAAAAAGAATTGGATTATTGTCTTTTACGAGAAATATTTTTATTATTACAAGGATACACGTACCAGGAGACTAGTGCAGGAGGCATCTACAAATTCACAAAGAGAGTTCAAAAGCTCTCTGAAAGCGACAACTAAGAGGCATAAAGAAGCATCTTCAACTGGTACACAACCACCTACAACACGCCTAACTGAATTTCAATTTTATTTAGATTTGTAATTTTACTTAGGTTTGCAAATCCAACTCAATGAAGACTATAGTTCGCTCAATCACTGGAAGGCATACTCCAGATAGTTTCCCACCTTTAGTTTCGCGTCGCGCAACATGTTAGCAGTACAAGCATCAACAACTGCATCAGAGTCATCACTCTCATTAACAGAAACAATTATCAGAGATTATCAAAGCACTCTATCTCCACTGACAGGAGGTGGGGGAATGAAGCGACTTCAACCCTTTCGAAGTAGGTTTACTAAGTGAATCAACCAAACAAATTTTCTTCATCGGATGAAGCAAAATTCAAGGAAACAACTTCGAACCATTTTAAAGCTATGAGACCGAAACCATCTCCAACATGGTTTCAAGTGAATCCACTACACTTACCCAAAGCCGCTTCAAGGCCCAAATCCTACCTTACTTAATCTAAAACAAGCAGCTACCAAAGAGTTCCAACCAAATGTTTATTTGATTGATGGTAATTTAAGGACAGCAAGAGGTAATAGTTACAAAGATGTAGCCAGGATAAATTTTATAATGGGCAAGTGTTTGTGTGTATCAATAAGGAATATTAAAGTTCAAACATCTTAATAACTATTTTGATGGCAATCCAAAAATGATTTGGTTCTAAAACATATTTCTAAAATTTAAATGCCATTTGCCTCATGGGGATTTTAAGTACTCTCAAAATATGTCAATGTAAGGGAAAGGCTGTCCAAAACAAGTTGACTCAGTAGAGAGATTTAGAGCTCTGTCAATAGGAATGGCAACGGGGCGGGTTTGAGTCGGGTTTATAAATACCCATACCCGCCCCGCTATATATTATTCATTACCCATACCCGCCCCATACCCGTTTCCGCCCCGCACGCCCCGCACCTAGTTTTCACAAACCCGTACCCGCCTCGCCCCGCCCCGTTTCTTCATTAATGTTAATGAAAATTGAATTATTTTATTCTGTTTGAAACAACAAAAATCGTAACCATATGGTGAATATTAGTGACATTTTCTATAGAAACCATTCCCTGTATGTAAATATATGTAACAAGATCATGAATATTCAATAACCTTCATACAAATTCTTCAGATTGCCAACTTTCTTAGCATGGATTCTTATATAAAGTAAGCATTGGACAATTAAAAAGAACCAAATATGAGGCAGCTATAAGACCCTTGCAGGCAACAGGTATCAATTGATTTATGAACCAAAAATATTAATATCATATGTTAGCGTGAACCTTGTTTCTAATGACAGTATACTAAACATTGGCATATAACCAAAACAGAGAAAATGATCCGGACACTATTGTATATTAGTTTGTTCACTCTGATTAATCACCTCAACATAGGCCGAGGCACCGGTTGGTCCGATTCCGAGTAATATTTTTATTTAGATATTAATTTTTAAATTTTTTAAATTATATCGAATCGGGTACGGGGCGGGGCAGGTCTAGATGATTCATACCCGAACCCACCCCATTTCATAATGGGGCGGGGCGGCTGTTGCGGGTAAAATTTGAATACCCATACCCGTCCCATTAGGGGCGGGGCGGGGCGGGTTAATCGGGTACGGGTACAAATTGCCATCCCTATCTGTCAACGTCCTCGTCCTTGAAAGAACAGTAATGCTTCCAATACAGCATTTGAGTTTCTCCAAACAGACAAGCCCTAATGCCTTTTTTTTCATAAAATCAATATAGATGCTATTTGAATGCCTTTGTTAATTTTCGTAGCATTCGCTAAGATGGAAATATAAAGACCATATATAAGTGTTTCCTCAATAGATGAGATTTAAATCTGAATGTACGGGTTTATATTCTAAAAATTAAATAAGATGTTTTTACTAATTTTAAAAGATGGAAGGCCAAGGTGGAAATTTAAAGTAGCCTGAAGATTAAGTGTCTAAAGTCACATAATGGACATAAGTAGAATAATAAAGAGCTCAAGGAGTTCTGCGCTGAGCATAGCCTAAGAGTGATCATTAAACAATATGGAATAGGCTATAACAGAAATGAAGTCACAGAAATGATAAACAAGACTCTGAGAGTTTGAGAAAGTGAGAGTATAATTGTAATATCTTTCCAAACACCGTTAAAAATAGTGGATATTCTCCGAATACAAATGTGGTCTTTCCTCAAAATTTAGTGTTTTCCATGTAAATCTTGGTGTGCTTTCTTTAAAACTATTCTTTGATTTTGCTTTGGCGTTTATTGTATTGTTGTGGTTTTCAATCTATATATTTGTTATGTTTTGTTGAATCTATCGTAGGAGGCAGTGTTGCTAAACAGCATTCGATTCCCAACACTTGCATAGAGGATACATCATTATTTCAAAAGAGAAGCCTCTGAGTTCATATAGGAACATGGAGGTGCCAACATAAAACACAAGAATTATAATTTCTTCTTTGATTCAAATATAGTAAAATGCTGTATAGAACTTGACCAAGGAGAGCACTTACTCGGAAGAAATTTCATCAGCTAATTCATGCTCCCATTGTACGTTCTTAAGTTCCATCAAATTGTTCCCTGAGATGAATTTTGAAAACCCATCTAAGCCTTTTTCTATAGAAGACAAACAAGACATCGCAGATTGCCTTTCCAAAATTTCTTGAACGACAAAGCGCAAACACTCCACAACAATGTTTTCCCTGGATTCACTGTTATTACATAACCAAAGATTTTGATCTCCATTCTTAACACAATCAAAAGAACTCGGATCATCTTCCGGCAGTAAGGTCTTGGCCTCAATGGTCAATTCTTTCTCTGCATGCGCAGGACCTTCAGAATCCAACTGCAATGTTAATTTGTTAATGTACGCCCTTGGACTATAATTATTCAATTTCACGAACTCATCGACATCCATTTCAACAACTGCTCTCAGAAAAGAAACAAGAAGTTCATCTTTTAGAGGATGGGTCTGAAGTAAACGTTCCAAAATCAATTTTGTTCCATTGCATAGATTCTGCGATGACAGATGCGCAAGACCCTACGCCATTAACAGCAAAACATATCTTTAGCTTCTTATGTGCGAATCAAGCAGACCAGTTAGTAAACTTGGAGTGTATAACAAAAATGTCCATAAAGCCTACTGACCGGGGGGAAATTAGGATCAGAGGTCAGTTTAGACAAAGCTGCATCCAGCTCCTTCACTGAATCCGCATAATTACCACAACGCCGCAAGCTTTTCATCACCTGGAGAGCACCAACTGCACAAGTTAGGGACGAACTGCAACGATCAGTGGCAAAACCCTACAATGTTGGCGCGGAGGGCAACCATCAAAGAGGGTTTACCAGCGACTGCAAGAAGAGGAATCTGAAGGCTTACATCTTCAAAGAAGAGGCCCCATCTGACGGCCTTCTTGACGTTTTCGACATCCCAGATTGCAGGAAAACCGGAGGACTGGCAGCCCGAGGCTAGAACTAGGATCTCTACGAACCCTTTGATCCGATCCATGAGATCTTCCAGCGAAATGAAGGGATGAGACCAACTCATCTTCTCTCCAGGAGAAAATGGCAACGACGAGCGACAAGCAGGATGATCGGAATCCGGCGGAAGGAATGAGGAGAGGTTTTCCAGTTCGAAGATGTCGCTGGCGGTTTCGCGAGGATTATGGCCCGCAACAAGAGCGGTTCGGTCGAACCGGCAAAACAGACCCGACCGGTTCGAGTCAGGGGCGACTCTGTCAGATGTACTCAACTCAGAAGCTGAAAATTTTAAATTTGATTCCAGCTTATTAAAATCTTTTTTATTTTAAATTAATCTAACCTAA
The DNA here is from genome assembly GCA_002786265.1 of Apostasia shenzhenica. NCBI lineage: Eukaryota > Viridiplantae > Streptophyta > Magnoliopsida > Asparagales > Orchidaceae > Apostasia > Apostasia shenzhenica. Next base: position 51,075 of record KZ451950.1, on the reverse strand, counting down.
TTATAAATCATATTTTTATAAAAATATATTATAAATATAAAATATATATTAAAATATTTTATTTTAAAACTTTATATTTGTATTTCTAATATTTAACACCAAGATTAAAAAAAATTTGGTTCAATGCTTAACCACATCAATCGTCAAATGACCAATAGCTACGCGCCGTGTGCATTGCATTAGCCCCGCACTTTAAGGTGAGCAAACAACGCATCAATTAAATCACGAGAAGCTTCATAATTTTTCAATTGTTCAAGAAATCAAACCAAGCAATCAAAAAAACAAAAAATACATCTCGTGGAATCGTATTGAATATTGCAAATGACCAAACCGTTCAGTCATGTTAACGATGTGATATAACCGGACTATCTAGCTTGGCTGTGCCAATGGCCTAATCAAACCATCTGGTCAATGCAGCTGTTTGCACCGTTTGCTCTCCGCAGAGTGCGGAACCCACCACAACGTACGCGGTGCGCGACTATTGGACCACCATACGTTTTATGAGGTCATGCATCCAATAATTTTTCCCAAGATGGAGGAGGGATTGGGTTTCAAATCTCTTACTCTTTTCAACAGAGATATACCGATAAAGCAATGGTAGCGACTTATTCGCATTCTTTTTAATGGTGGTGACTTATTCAAGTAGGAACAAGATCATTTTATTCCACGCAAAATATGTGAGAAGCCAAGCAAGTTATAGAGAAAGAAATCATTTGGCGGATTAGAGATGATACAAGCATCATTATACGGAAAGATGAATTCTTGGAACTCGACTTTTCGAGTTATTCTCCCCGATTAAATGTTAGACAAAAGAACCATGACGGATGTTTTAGTTAATCACCAAGAGAATGATTGTATATTTTGCTCTGCATCTGAAATTTTTCTTGCTTCTGAACGAAGTGCTGTCAGAAGACAAAAAGAAATACGCCACCTGAATGGGTGTGGACACCCTAATCCAAATGGGTTTACATGGCGAGCCCTCTTTTGCCGAAAAATTATTGGGTGCGGACGGCGCACCGTTCGGACGCCCAATCAGAGGGCGCCACGTGTGCCCGGACCCACTTGTATGGCACACGTGGCGCCCTCTGATTGAGTTCCAGACGGTGCGCCGTCCGAACCCAATAAGTTCTCCTTTTGCCTCTAAACAGTGCTCCATCTAGAGAACAGTGCTCCATCTAGAGATAAGAAAATTATTGTTACTGTATGTATATTGTGTATTCTACGTCTCATAAAGTCTTGTTGCACGATTAAAATCTAACGTTCTTTTTATAGTAAAATACTAGGTTTGAGGCATCCTATTATTGGACCTATTATAGACAAAACGTAATTTGTTTATATCAAAAAAAAATTAGCAGAAATAAAATAAAATATTAAAATTAAGCAGAATTAGAATGTCATTAAATAAAGTTTACAATTAAATTACATAAATTAATCTTATATGAAGAATATAAAAACTACTTATTTCAAGATTAGCTTTAAAAAAAAAATTAAAAGATCAACGCGTTTATTGATGTATTAATATTTTTGTTTGTTCAATCAAAAAAAAAAATCGTCAGGATTCTGTCACATGTTTGCCCCCTTCAAATTTGAAAAAAAATGGGCAGTAGAATTTATCTTTATAATTAAATTATTGGTTAAATTGCACTCTGGCTCCTGAGGGGATATTGGCAAATTGATTCTAACTTTTGAAACCCTAAATTAAAGTTTGATAAAAAAAAAAAACTAAATTAAAGTCCTAAAAATATTATTATTTGGACCCTGTGATAAGATCCCATTTTTTTAAAGGTTTTTATTTTGTTAAAAATATGAAGTTGAACATTTTTTAATCAACTTTAACAGTTTACGTATTTTAAAAAACTATTATACCATTTTTTAAAATTTTAAAATTTAAAATTATAAATTATAGAAATTTAAATTTGGGAGCAATTGAGCTTTATCTAAATTCCACGTTCTAAATGATATTCTCTCTACCTATTACCTATACATAGGAATGTCGGATACCCTTTCGCTACGAAGGCTGGGAATAAGTTCGATAAAAAAGGTGAAGCTTGTAGTTCTCTTTTGCAGACCTCGGACTTCGATCCTGCTGGTTCGTCCTTTCTCAACATCGTTCGCGATGCTTAGGCTACAGCATCCCCCATAACATCGAATACGATTCTTAAGCTACAGCGTCCCCCTTAACATCGGATATAATACTTCCCCGGTTCTGGCTATCGCTATCAGAGCATCACGTCAGCATAGCTTCCACCAAATAAATGTTCCCACGGGTCGCGAAGGTCAAGAAGCATGTGCTCCAGCCACTACGGATTCCCACGGATCGTTAAGATCAAGAAACTGCTTGCTCCGGACACTACGGATTCTCACGGGTCGCAAAGATCAAGAGGTCGCGTGCTCCGACCACTACTGGCGGTTTTTTCGTAGATCGACAGTGGTGGGACCACCGATATAGGCTAATTTATTCAGCAACCCATTCCGGAGAATCCGCAAGCAAAAACAGAGCAAGAGAGAGCGGAAGAGATACATATAATAGATAACTGAGAAGAAAGAGAGCTCCCTGAGAAACACCGACAACGATGTTTGTAATTCACCTTGTATTGGTCTTCTGACCAAACCCCTTGAGTTTTAGTTGAACCATTCTTACTGACACCCTGGTGGACGTAGAAGAATTTTTCCCTGAACACCCTTAAATTTTTATGTTATTCTAGATAACTATTATACCTCTTAGTAATCAGACCCTTGAGCTAAACATGTTGCGTGGCGCCGATTCTCGGAGATCCCAATTCTTTCCGTCAACACCTGCATATTTTGGAATCCCTGTCCCTCAATATAAGTCCTCATTCAAAGAAAAAAAAACATCACAATTAAAAAACTCAATAAACTGACAAACAAAAGTAGGAAAACATCACTTTTTTGAATCATAGTTAATGATTTACATAATAAAATCACATATAAAAATAAAAATTTGGCTTTCCTCCAGATGGCAAGATCAAATGTTATCTTCAGTGGTTGATTCTTACTAACTATTTTATTTTAATAAAATGAATCTCCAACTGCACCTTCCTTTCTTGTCTTATTTTGAGTTATATTATATTATATTATATATATATATATATATATATATATATATCATATAAAAAAATTTTACATTCATGCCACACATATCATTATATTACATTACACACATTTTTTTCACAAAAATTAACTATTCATGTGCAAATATACCTATCTATAAATACATGTTCAAATTTACATAGAAGAGGCAGACTACTCTGAATTAATTCTAAAGAGTCATGGCTAATGGAAGCTGGTCTGTTGGCCTCTGCAGCTGTGGCAATGATTGGGATACATGTGAGTTTCCTTGTTCATCTTTTCTTGCTTTCAGTATTAAAGAGACATGGCTCAAAATAAATATTACTCATCGATTTTGTTATTTGATTTAGTTTCGCGCCAACTCTTACGGAGTACCAAAATTCGCAAATTACACATCTAATCAAAGAATGATTCGAGCGCCTCTCAGTTAGACCTCCCTCTCCACTACACCAAAATTTCGATTAGATCATACAAGGTTTTAAAAGGGAGGCCTCAAAGCCTCATTGATTTTGAATATTTTTTTTTTTATTATAGCACAAAATATATTATTTAATTTAAGGTAAATCTAAGATTGGGGTGTATTTCACAAACATCTTCTACCAAAAATGTAACATCCCGTGATCTAAATGTAAAGGTATTATCCATTTTAACTTTAGAAAACTGCACGACTTGAGTACTTCTTAGAAAGTCACCCATCCCAGTACTACTCCAACTTAAGCACGTTTAACTATGGAGTTTCTCATCATTAGCTTCACGGTTTTGCCCTAAAAGTATTTCTACCATTTAAAATCACATTATATACTTATCTATCCTTTCCCATGTGAGACGATGCATTCATGTACCCCTCCCACCACTCATTATTTGACTTAGAAGCTTATCAGGAGCCGTATTTTTTTCTCGATAATTCCTTTCTCTTAAGACATCACCTAGCGATTACTCCTCGCCCTCTTTGGCCACATGCGTCATAAAAAATCTACATATATTTTATGTCCTTAAATTTACTAATTTATGCCAGAGTGGGCCTTTCAAAAGATTTTCATCTAAAAATAGTGATTTAGGCTGCAACATATTACAATTTAGAATGAATTTTGTTATAGGTATTTTTGAATTTATTTAAAAATTAAATTTGACTTTTTTGTTGAATTGATATACCAAGATGAATGAGAAAAACTTATCTTTTCATTTATAAATCCAGGTTGTTTGACTTGCTTCCTCCCTTGTGTCACCTTCGGTCGTATTGCAGAGGCAGTGGACGACAGTTATTCCTGTAAGAGGCTCAAAAAAAAAATTTATAGCAATATATTAATAAATAAATAACAATAATTACAAACATAAAATTATCATTTTTATATTAGTTTAACACTAAACTCTCATTTTTTTTATAAATTATAATTTAACTGCTTCTCACCGTTTTGCTAATCTTTTATGTATTTGGGTGTGAAAGAATCATGAAATGCTGCTTTGTATTGTCTGAGTTCCGAGTTTTCATAAAGAATTTTAACGGCGATAGAAACACGAATTAGGTTAGACAAAAAAATCAATCTCATTGATATATATATATATAATATAATATAATATAAATGTATTCTTTCATTCAATTCTTAACAAAATATTGGCTGCACATTTTAAAATTTTAAAAAATTAATTATTAAAAAGTCTTTATAACAATAAAATTTTCTATAAATTACAATTATTATGTAAAAAATTCAAACTAATGATTTTCATTCGCATTTAGAAAATATTTTATTTTAAAAATATCAATTATTCCCTTTCTTGTGCTCTCTCCCTCTCCAACGATGACAAAGCGATGGCCTGGAGGTAGTAGTAGTAGCAAAGCAAGAGTAAGGAGGCAGAGACAATTGAAAAAATGATAATAGAAAATATATAATGACAAATTTTTAAAAAATTTGAGGATGTGCAAAGAGTAAAATTAAAAATCTATTAAAGATAATTGTGCTGAAACTTTGTTTGTAATATAATAAATTGTAGGAACTTATCAGAAAATTTTGAAGAACTGTGAACCAATTTTTTTTTTTTTTTGATAAAAGAACCAAAGTATATTTAAGGACTAACAATAGAGAACTTTTAATAATTACTTCAATTCTAAAATATGTTAAAGCAAGGTTGAGTTTACAAAATTACACCAAATTTCTAAAATACGTCTAGGTGTAGTTAACTTTTTTTGAAGGTCAAACATTGCCTCAATCTATATATCTATTTGTTTATCTATATATATATATATATATATATATATATATATATCAAAAAAAAGAAACAAAATGTCAAGTATAATATATCTATAGATCCCTAGCGAGGAACAAACAAAAATTACGTGGGGCATTCTCCTTGCCCACACTACGTTATTATCTATAACTATAACAACCAAGCCTTAATCCCACTAGGTGAGTCGGTCACATGAATTTTTTATTTTATTGCGTTCTATCAATTAACAAATTCTTATCTAGATTCATAATATTTTAAATAATTCATGTCATGATTGATTCGATAAGTTTTATGCTGGTTGTCGACTACCTAACGCAACCCTCTGCGTTTTTCATCCGAGACTTGGGGCCCGACAACGACACGTTACATCATCTACAACTAAAAAAATAAAAAGAATCAGTTGACTTGCTAATAGATATGTACATACGTATAATCCTATATGCCTTAAAGAAGTTCAAAACAACAAAAATATGGTAGTTGATAGTTGTATTGGTTGCCTACAAAATGTCGACAATGTCAATTAAAAAATCCCCCTCAATCCAAATATCATCCGCAATGTATGCCCAACCTCTAGCAATCTCCGTTGCCTCCCATATGCCTTTAGTTTCTATATCTGTAGTGCTCCGATGAAAAGTCGGTGAATAGTCGGTGATCCAAATAGAGGGTGGGAGAACCTAGCGGGAGGAAATGGGGTAACCCTAATTGCAAGATTTAACCCAATGCCCCAAGCTAGGATAAGGTGACCTTGAGGCATCAAATAAGGAGATGATCGCCGCAATGGCCTCTCCTAAGGGAATATTGCTTGTCGCGTGCCTTCACATTTGCACATTTCAAATGTGGTAAAGGACAGTAGGAATGCGGGCCACCACAATATTTCTTGGATTTTCCAATACTTGATATCTCAAGTGCTTGAAAAAGCCCTCTAACCAATGACAAGACACTGCTAAGGCCAAGGTCCAAAAGGTTCATCGATAAATCTAAATGTTGGCTGGCCTAGTTTCCCCGACTTGTCACACACATGGGATTGAATTCCGGAGGAATCTAAGGTCTCCTAAGGCCCCTACAAAGCTACATCACTCCTATGTTGGGAAGGTCGCTCCCTAGAATTGTCTCCCGCTCCAGCAGCACGCGGGAAAATTAAAGACACCTCTGAGTCTTCTAGAACTTCAATACTAACATAAAGAGGGTTTGTAAGAAAAAGAAAATTGCTATTTGCAACAGTGTTTGCTTTCTTTCTAGCTCTAAGGGAAGTGGGCTCATCAAGCACTCTCCTCTTTCGAAGCCGATGCGTACCACACAATGGAACAACAGATTTTAGCAATGGATTTTCTGATTCAGTCGTATTCCGGGCATCAGGACATCTCTTTTGGGTTCTAACATATGCATTTCCAAAGTGCATCTCAACCAAGTTTTCAGGATTTTCAGTACCTTCCACTCTCTAAACAAAGGTATTGGGACCAACAAGGCCAAGCTTCTTCTTTTCAAGCCTTTCCACATCCACCTTGCACAACAAGCAAATCACTACAAGCAGTCCTACTCAATCCCTCAACCCCTCAACCCTCACCTCCTCATCTACCAATTTGAAGTCACCTATAATGAACTAAGCCTCAGCAGTATCATCTCTAGCCCTCATATTGTCTTCCATTCTTCTAGCCCTACCACTCACAACACCATTTTTGAGTGCCTCGAAATTTTTTTTCATAAACTTGCATTCATGAGAAATATAGGCGAGGTCCTCGTCACAAACACAACCCCACACACGTAGCCGGTGAAAGAGGACAATCTCCTTCTCCTCAGCTAAGGGAACGACATTACGACATAGTCACCAAATGAAAGTGATACACCAAGGTAGAGTTTTCACCTTTGTAATCAGCCACACATTTCCTTTGCCCACAAAAGGCAGTCCTATAAAGGATGGTAATGAGACGAAATTATTTTGGACACACACTACAGGTTGACATAAGAGCTTGTTTAGTTGGAGGATAAATTTGGGTAAGGAAAGAGAAAATATTTTATTTTATAGAGTTGATGGAAAAAAAATTTAATTTAATATTAGGAGGTGGGTAGGATATGAAATAAAATTGATTTTAAGGTTGAAATTTGTGTTGGATGTGAAATAAAGTTGATTTTTAAGGTTGAAATTTGTGTTGGATGTGAAATAAAATTATTAAAATTTATAATAAATTTAAAATATTATTTTTATTTTTTTTTTTGCCCATTTTTGAGTTCATGTCAAACATGCCCTGACTAAAAAAATTATGTTAATGTTACGGTTTGAAATATAATTATTTTATTATTAAGAATTACGTTTATAATAAAAAAGAGATTATATTATAAAACAAGATTAAGCTTTTTATTAAATATATATTTAGGTTTTGAAATAAAATTTAGGATAAATGACATCCAGGTCGCCAAATTTAAGGTAGAATAATGTGCAGGCACATGATTTTAAATTTTTAACATCTGAATCTCTTATTTTTTATATAATTATCATGTAAGTTTTTTTTATTTTTTATATTAAAATTTTTAAAAATACTCATTTTGCCTTATTTCTCTCTCCTCTCACTTGGTCTCCCTCTCTCCACCCCTCCCTCCCTCGCATAGGTGGAGTCGTTAGTTGTTGACGACCTGACTCCTATCCCTCTCCCTTAAGATCCCCCGCCTACGATTAGCAAGATATATATATATATATATATATAAAGAGAGGGGAGGGGGTGGGAGGCACGATGGTATGTCACGGAGGGGCAAGCCGCCAGCGCAAGGTGCAAGAGGCTGCAGACACAAATGAGCAATCCGCTAGCGCAAGGGGAGTGGGGTTGCCTTCTTGAGAGAGGGAGAGTGGCCAATCATCCCCCTGCTCCCCTCCACCTGCGACATCGAGAAAGAGGTGGAGGGCAGGAGACCAGGTGAAAAGAGAGAAGAGAGAGAAAAGAGAGAAAGAGGGAAGATCGAATAAGAGGAGAGAGGTGGCGGGCCACTCTGTGAGCAACTAACCACTCCACCTATAAAAATAAGAGAGACGGAGGAAAGGATAGAGAGGGGGAGAGGGGGAGAGGGGGAGAGGGAGAGATGGGCGGTAGTTTAAATGACTATTTTAAAAAAATTTAATATAAAAATTTTTATAAAAAAATTCATATGATAATTAATATAAAAATTCAAATATTAAAAATTTAAAATTATAGACGTGCATATTATTATGTCATAAACTTAAAAACATGAATGCAACTAACCCTAAAATTTATTTGAGAGAATTACATTCATTCCGCGAAGAGAGAGAATACCTGTGAGCCGATTTGGACCACTCTCTGCTCACATGGTTCATGGTGGCTGGTTCGAGAGCCACACATCTACAAATTTCAAATGCCCTCCTTGTGCTCTCAGCTACGTACACTCCACCTGGATGAGAAGGCAATGGTCAGAATCGATCCGGGAGAGGGGCCTTACCTTTGAGCCCGAGAAGTCATTTAAAGCAGTACAGTTGAAGAACAGTGTCAAGTTGAACCCACTTACAAATATGATTTATACAAACTAGTTAGAAAAAAAAGTTGAACCTAAAGGAAAAAGAGGAAAGCAATCAAATTTCATTAAATCAACCAGAAGTCTCTTGAAAAATGTAGATCATAGAGCAAACCGAGGAGAAAAATGAGCCAAAATTAATTTATGGTGGTAAGGCCAACCCGGCCTTCTCCAGTTCCATACTACCCAAATGGAAATTCGCCCACTGAATCAACGGTTTTTTATGGAAACCCAAGCTAAATAAATCGACTTATAATTTACTCTTTTAAGGCCAAGAGCTAACCTAAATACTTTTTACGAGTTCAAATCTGATACACAAAGAATTTTGATACAGTGTTCAATCCAAAACTACTATGCATTTTTACACTGAGCTCAATCTTAACTCTCCTAGATTCTCCCACAAGGAGAAGAACTAACAAGCTCGACTAAATAGAGTATAAAAACAACAAAAAAGAAATATTAGACTAGCTAGCTAAAAATACAACTTGTAAACAATTTATAAAAAGAGCTCCATACGTGTAGAGATTTTCCAAGAGAGAGTGATGCCGGACGGATGAATGATGATGCAGTTTAGAGATCAACAAATTATATCTAGCATAATATCCACAAATTAATGCTAAAATATCAGAAATCGATTTTGTAATGACTGAGAAATATTAACTAAACCCGCAAAACCAATTACTTCCAAAATTTTAAATGAATTAGATCAAAGGTAACTGAAAAATTACCAGTTCAGATTAGGGCGCAATTTGGGTTTCAACAAATCAGAAACGAGGTAACAGTGATGCAGCGCGGGGATCGATTTAAGCCGAACCTAACGCTACCAATATTAAATTAGTGCCTAGACTTATATGTATTTATTTAAATGACTAAATGCAAATGAAAAGGAGATTAAAACTAAGGTTTTAAAATTATATTAAATATAATTATTTGCAAATTCACATACGTGTCACGAAATTTCTCTGATGATTAAATTTTAGTCCGAGCAAATTCAGAAAACTATTACAAATAAGATAATGAAATTATCGAGTTTTAGAAAATTTAACACGCATGCATATTATATACTTTGAAATTCCAGCACATGATAATTTTAACCAACCATTTAACATATAAAATTCTTCACCAACATGAAAGCATAGCAAGATGTGAATGTCCACAATTGAAGAATATCACAACATGAAAGGAAAAACAGGGAAACAAAGTAGGAAAACAGGGAAAACAGGGAACAGATAACTAAAATGCACTATAAGCAAACCAAGGAGAAAATCAGATCTCGAAGTCGAAGCCTCAGCCCCCTGCCGTGGCCTCAGACGAAACCGAATCGTCCCCGAACTAAGCCGCAGCCACCTGCCCGGCTTTGAACAGTGGAAGAACGCCGAACGCAGCCGCCTGCTGCCGTGCCGACGATGAAATCCGTGACCAACTGTCCGGATCTCTGAGTCGTTCTTGAAACGAAGCCGCAGCCACCTGCTCGACTCCGATCTGTGGAGAAAACGCCGAACGCAGCCACCTGCCGCAGTGCCGGCGAGAAATACTTGGCCACCTGCCCGAATCTCTTCAAAACTCAACTCTGAGTAGATTCGCTCACAGATAATCAAACTATGTGCAGAAATAAAATAACTATATACAGGATAAAATTGTTATAATCTATGCTCAAGGTCGCAGATTATAACGCAGTAGTTGATGCTGGTGATCTGGCTCTGCATCAATTCTCCCCGGCTTCGAAAAATTCGACTCCGTTGAAGATTGCTGCAGGTACTTCTCTAGCAAGCTAGGATGAAGATGTGCTAGCTCATCATGTACCAACCATGAATCCTGTGTAGATGGAAGATCTCTCCACCTGACAAGGTACCTGTGTAGTAAATCATCAGTAGTAAAGACCGTCTGATCGTCTAATATGGCATCTGATATAGGGGCGACTGATGGCATCATCGGCTCAGGAGGGAGTGAGACCATAGACTTCGAGACTGTCCTTGGTTGAATAGAAGAAGGAACATCAGGATATGGACTAAGAGTGATAGTGGAAGATGTAGGTGAAACTGGGTCAGTGGAGGGCACAAGATCGATAGTAGGAACTGGATCAGGAAGTGGCTCATGATATGGTGTAAGGTCCGATATATTGAATGTTGGATTTATTCTCATGTGTTTAGGCAGTTCAAGTTCATATGCACTTGGCCTAATCTTCCTGAGAATTCGATAAAGTCCTATCTTTTTTGCAGTAAGTTTCTTAGATTTTCTATAAAAAAATCTAGCTGAATTGGCATGGATCAACACATAATCACCTACATAAAATTTTATGATAATTGTATGTGAATTTGCATTAATTTTATACTTAGCATAATTTAAAAATAACTTTCGCTTAATCTCCTCATGCAAATCATGAATATGCTGTGCGAAAGATGATGCAAACTCACTAGTCCTATATGGCACATGTAACTCTTTAGGACACAGGTCCTGATAATCAGATAACAAGATCTGTACTTCCTCTGGAATGCAGTCATCAGAGGGGACATCTTTCTTTTCACGTACCACTAAGGCATATGAAATCGCTTCACTCTTAATTTTTTGGTCAAACTTATGTGAGCTAAGTATGTGAAGAGATTTCTTTTGCTCTAACGGTGCAGATGATTCTCTAGCCTTTAATTTCAAAGGCTCCTTAGGTTTTGCAGGATTCAGTTTCACCTTCTTTCCTTTAAAGGTGAATGTGTAAGTGTTCGATCGGCCGTAATGAATCACGTCCCGATCGTATAGCCAGGGTCTGCCAAGTAATACGTGAGCGATATTCATAGGCAGAACATCACATCAAATTTTCTCAGAATATGTTCCAAACTGAATAGGAACTAAACACCTCTGGGTCACAGGGATCATAGTCTCGTCAACCCATGCGACCTTATAAGGTTGTGGGTGAGTTTCTGCCTTTAGGGATGACATAAAAATATAGTGCTTGACTCAATAAACAACCCAAATAAAATGTGCAGAAATAAAATAACTATATACAGGATAAAATTGTTATAATCTATGCTCAAGGTCGCAGATTATAACGCAGTCGTTGATGCTGGTGATCTGGCTCTGCATCAAACAGGATTATGGAAACTTACTATTTAATCAACAGTAATTAAATTACACTGAATAATGAAAGGTCGCAAAGGCAAAATAAGTTTGAGCAAGTCCACAAGCGAGCAGAATGATCCAAAGTATTCAATTTAACCAGGTTAAGGGTTGCTGAAATTCGTACCTAAGTCAGATGATCCAAGAACCACGATGTATTTTTTTTTAAATTAGGATTCGGAAGCTGGACAAGGGCACGGGATCGGGGACGCACGCGCATGCATGGCGGGCGTGACTGCGAGGCGCAAGCGCGCGCAAGCTCGCGCAAGCTCGGGTATGAGCGAGCGCAGGGGACCGATGCCTCCGGGAGCGACCGCTCACAGGTTCGGGAACGCGCGCAAGGGCGGGGAGCCAATGCGCGTGGGGAAGCAATCCCGCGAGAGCGTCTGGCGGAGCTGCACAGTGCGAGCAAAGCCGTTGTGTGCGCGTTAGCGAACTGGACTCAGGAACGTAGGCTAGCAGGCGGAGTGGATGAGGATGAGTTGAGGTGAATGCTGGAGGTGCAAGATGAATGGAATCGAACCCGGAGAAGAGGAGCTGGAGCGCGTGGAGTTTAGAGATTCTCACTCCAGGCCCAAGCCCTTCCCTATCCGGGATATCGATTCATTCCAGAATCAAATAATGCCAAGGGAAACACAAATCAAGTTCATTCAGCATTAGGAAAAAAATAAGAATAACAGGGAGGAGTTTATATAGACCTCTATACAAACTGACTCAATAAAAAAAAATATATAATATAATAAATTCCCCATACAAACGAGAAAATACCAAATAACATGCCTAAAATAACAATCACAGAAATAAAAATAACTAATACAAAATAAATAAGGAAAATAAAATATCCCAAAATAAAATCGCCAATCAATCAAAATGAATGGGAGATTTCCAATCCACCGAGTCAGCAGTCCGCGGCATCTATCTTTCCAACTCTGTCATAATAGTCAGTCGATCCAGATCAAAGCAGAGTGGCTAGATCTCGATCGTCGACGAAAAACTCTGCAAGGAATGAATTGACTGTCGATCGTGGTGTCCCCACCAGAAAGCTAGTAGGAATCTAAACACGAATCGTCAAAAAGCTCATATAAAAACAAAAAAAAATTAAGAGATTGAGAACAAAAAGTTGTTTGCGAGCAAGTAGAACACTCCAAACAATAAAAACTAAAAGCATGAGCAAGACAATCTCAAGAAAAACACAAAAAAAGATTC
>KZ451950.1:20461-37538 GCA_002786265.1 Apostasia shenzhenica | reverse complement strand
TGCTCCTTTGCAAATAGCTCCAACATATGTATTTTGAATTCAATTTGATTCGAATTGAAACCAACTCAATCCAATTGAATCAAATTGACCCAAAATAACCCAATAAGACTCAAAATAAATACAAGACACCAAAGTGGGCATTCCCACCGACATAAAAATATAGTGCTTGACTCAATAAACAACCCAAATAAAATGTGCAGAAATAAAATAACTATATACAGGATAAAATTGTTATAATCTATGCTCAAGGTCGCAGATTATAACGCAGTCGTTGATGCTGGTGATCTGGCTCTGCATCAAACAGGATTATGGAAACTTACTATTTAATCAACAGTAATTAAATTACACTGAATAATGAAAGGTCGCAAAGGCAAAATAAGTTTGAGCAAGTCCACAAGCGAGCAGAATGATCCAAAGTATTCAATTTAACCAGGTTAAGGGTTGCTGAAATTCGTACCTAAGTCAGATGATCCAAGAACCACGATGTATTTTTTTTTAAATTAGGATTCGGAAGCTGGACAAGGGCACGGGATCGGGGACGCACGCGCATGCATGGCGGGCGTGACTGCGAGGCGCAAGCGCGCGCAAGCTCGCGCAAGCTCGGGTATGAGCGAGCGCAGGGGACCGATGCCTCCGGGAGCGACCGCTCACAGGTTCGGGAACGCGCGCAAGGGCGGGGAGCCAATGCGCGTGGGGAAGCAATCCCGCGAGAGCGTCTGGCGGAGCTGCACAGTGCGAGCAAAGCCGTTGTGTGCGCGTTAGCGAACTGGACTCAGGAACGTAGGCTAGCAGGCGGAGTGGATGAGGATGAGTTGAGGTGAATGCTGGAGGTGCAAGATGAATGGAATCGAACCCGGAGAAGAGGAGCTGGAGCGCGTGGAGTTTAGAGATTCTCACTCCAGGCCCAAGCCCTTCCCTATCCGGGATATCGATTCATTCCAGAATCAAATAATGCCAAGGGAAACACAAATCAAGTTCATTCAGCATTAGGAAAAAAATAAGAATAACAGGGAGGAGTTTATATAGACCTCTATACAAACTGACTCAATAAAAAAAAATATATAATATAATAAATTCCCCATACAAACGAGAAAATACCAAATAACATGCCTAAAATAACAATCACAGAAATAAAAATAACTAATACAAAATAAATAAGGAAAATAAAATATCCCAAAATAAAATCGCCAATCAATCAAAATGAATGGGAGATTTCCAATCCACCGAGTCAGCAGTCCGCGGCATCTATCTTTCCAACTCTGTCATAATAGTCAGTCGATCCAGATCAAAGCAGAGTGGCTAGATCTCGATCGTCGACGAAAAACTCTGCAAGGAATGAATTGACTGTCGATCGTGGTGTCCCCACCAGAAAGCTAGTAGGAATCTAAACACGAATCGTCAAAAAGCTCATATAAAAACAAAAAAAAATTAAGAGATTGAGAACAAAAAGTTGTTTGCGAGCAAGTAGAACACTCCAAACAATAAAAACTAAAAGCATGAGCAAGACAATCTCAAGAAAAACACAAAAAAAGATTCAATAACACAAACCTACTTATTTCAACCAAGTAAAACCTACAAAAAAAGCTCATGAAGTGAAGCTGAAAAAGTGATCAAGTAAAAAAAACAAGTGCAACTGATTCAAATTTTCTCTGAAGCTAGTGAATAACTTCTCATCTAGTTAAACTTCTTCAAGAGTATCGCAGATTTTAATTAAGAAAAAAGCAAAAGAACATGTAGAACATGAGAAGAGAGTGTAAGAGCAACACTAGCAAGAAACTTTTTAAGTGTTGGAGTGAGTGAACGTTGGCCAGGTTTGAGAAAACTAATGGGAAATTGCCGAGTTGAGTTGTCCAGTGAAAAGACCAATAGGATAGTGACAACTAAGATTTCTTCAATCCTACCAATATGTTAAATAAGCTCAAGTTTGTTTCCCAACATAAGTACAAGGGGTTGAACCAAACGGACAGAGAGTTGGCACAAATCAACTTCACTTCTCTCTTAGGAAAGAGCAAAAAAAAAAAAGAGAATTTTTATAGATTTTTCACAAAGCAGAGAAAGGCCCCAAATAGAGCCAAGTGGTTAATTTGATCAAACTGACTATGAGCTGTCAAGATCAGAAAATGTGATTTCAAAGATTTTTAACAAGTAAATAAATATGATAAAATGATTTTTTAGGCCAACAGATGCAAATGCAAGTAAGGTAAAATTAACTAAGAAAATATAAGTAAAACCTCTGACAAAACCAAGGTTTTCCGAACCGGACCGATGATCGAACCGGTTCATGATTTTATCGGTTCAACCAATTGAACCGTGGTTCAACCGGATGACTTAATAATTACATCATAATTAAATATAAATTTTCTAAATGTGAGATTAATTTTTAAAATATGATAAAAAATAATTTTGAAAAAAATAGTACAACTAATTTAAAAAATTTACTACTACAAGAAATGTATAAAAAATTAAAAAATTATAAAACAAAAACAAATATAATTGTTTTTCTTGTCAATTTGTCATTCAAAAATACTGTCTCTTTTATAACAATTCGAAATAAATTCATGATAAAAAAAATAATAAATTAGCTAAACATCCATTATATAAAATAATTATTATTCAAAATATAGCATCAATATTAAAATATTAATGCCCAAATATTAATGTATAAAAATAAAATAAGAAGCTCAAATAATAATTCCGGTTTGTCCGGTTTGGCGGTTGGACCGGTTTTTACCGGTTCAACCCGGTTTTTACCGGTCCAACCCGGTTTTTACTGGTCCAACCCGGTTTTTACTTAATTTCGAGTCTAATATTAAACCAGACCGGACCTTGGGCCGGTTCCCGATTGAACCGGTCAAACCGGCCGGTCCGGTCCGGTTCTGAAAATCTTGGACAAAACTAACACTTTTATATAATAATAGTATGAAAAAAAAAATAATGATAAAAAATTAAAATCAGCTTCACTTAGACTTAGGTTCTCCAACTTCTAAAGTATAATTAACTTGTAAAAATATGTGTAAAATAGATTTAGTCATAAACTTAAAGTAATTATACTCATCAAAATAAATGTTCAACACAGCATATTGTATATGAGACTAGAAGTTCTGCATAATGCTATAAATGCTGAGTTTCTGCTCAAACACAATATTTCTACCACCAAGAATAGTGCGTGGCTTGATATCCAAAAAGAAAAAAAAAAAAAAAAGAATAATGTGTGGCGGCTCAAAAAATATGCGGATATCCACTGTTTGAAGCCCCACATATATTTAAATACACAAGACTCCCTGCATAAAAACTAGCCTCATAGGGGTAGCACACTATCCACACACATATCCACACATTTTATATAGGAGTAATATTGTCATTGCGGCCACACCCATGGCCGCTGGGAATCATACCATCAACAAGATTGGTGATGAGATCTTCCACTTCCAACACAACTTTCCCATAAGTCGTCGGAACATCATAATCTTATTTAAATTATAAAATAATATAAACCAACTGAAAGAAGGATTTAAGGCTCGATAGTGAGCTTTAGTCAATGCTAAGACATAATTAAAGCTGGTAACAAACACAAAGAATTACAAAAATTATAAATATAGTGGTGTTTTCTTAATACAATAAAAAGAGTTTACCAAAATACCAAAGTGTCTCGTCTCAAATTCGAACTATACCATCACAATTTTCAAGTGAAATAAAGAAAATTGTGATGTTTAAGAGTAAATAACAAAAAAAAAAAATCCATAAAACTTTCATGATACATATACTAAAACAATCCTTCTGTTATGCATTTTTATTATAAACAAGCACAATTAATAGAAATCGATTTAAAATTTTAGTAAATTAATAATCCAAAAATTATAGAGTGAATGTTATTAATAAAAGTCTTAAATCATATATAAACACTAAATCTAACTGTTTGTATTCCATATGTGGATCAGCATTTGGTGCAAACTGCTGCGGCTATGCGTTGCTGATGGTGGGGCAGTTCCAATGCTTATATTCTTGTGTTTACAGAAAGAAAATACGATCTATATTTGGGTTGGAACCAGAGCCATGCATTGACTGGTATGTCCATTTCTGGTGTGAGTCGTGTGCTCTATGTCAGGAGTATGCTGAGCTCCAGAACAGAGGCTTAGTCCCTTACAAAGGTTTGAAGAATGTATTCACAGTATCTAATGAAGTAATTCATATATGAATACTCTAATTATTATTGTTGATGTAAAACATTGCTAAATAAATCGAATAGTGCAAATAAATACGAGAAGAGAAAACAAGAAAATGAGAACGCCAGTTTTTTAACTGAATCAGATGGATCTAGGAAAATAATGGCGTTGTCCGAGTGTTTTTAAAGATCCAACATAAAAAGAATGATACACAAATGTGCAAACTCTCCATTTGATAAGAGGATAAAAAATATGATTTAATTAACTTTTTTGGTTATTTTGGAAAAACATGTATGATATAAAATAAAGTGAGTTAGATATATTAAAAATTGCATTGGATATAAAATAAAGTTAATTAATTTATTGAGAATTGTGTTGAATGTGAAATAAAATAATTGTTTAATATTGAAATTTGTATAATAAAAGATATAAAAATAATTTTTAAGGCCTTTTTAAAATAAAGTTAAGATTTTGGCCATGGCTAAAATTAGCCACAAGTTTAAGCCGGTTACCAAACAGGCTCTTAGGTGGAAAAGGAAGCCTCAAGCTAAAGTAGGGTTGGAACTCAGAGAGGAGGGTCTAGATCGTGTCCAGTCTGAAACCCTTTGCTCTCCATTGCTTCTTCTATTTATAACACTCAATGTTTATGATTGCCTTCATATATGTCCGACAAAATCCCCTCAAATAATCTATCTGGATTTGGGATATGAAGTACGAACATTATGACCAAACAATCAAACATCCCAACAAGATAATATGCTATTGATCTTGTTCAGGTAGGGGCATTCTAGCATAATCAGTTCTTCAAAATCTGTGGCATGCATCCCCTATTCTTTCTTTATTCTTTCACAACTTACACGTGAGACAATGCCTTTTCTGCAATTTCCTCCATTCTATTCAAATACAGCCGTTTGCTTACAGCCCTTTGCTTGCTCCCATCATGTCTCTTGACCTAAGATCTTTCCACATGTACAACTAAGATCGACATCCAAATCTGGCCGCACCAATCATATTTACATAAATAACATATCTAATTCTTTCTGTTTTGAAAAGTGTGTACCATATCTACTTTAAAAGAACTCTAACTTCTTTAGTTTTTCATTCATTCAAGTGCTCAGCATCATTAATTGCAGGATTTACTGGTAATGCTAAGGCAGCTCCTCGCCAACAAACCATGTCCAAATGATCATTTGCTTTATGAGTTATACTGCTGTTGGCTTTGCAGTGTGCTTCCGGTCTTCGCAAGTGTCTTACACGTGGGCAGATTGTGTCAGTTTATATATGTACCTTCAAAAACTTGTTGTGTGATCATCATGCATGCTTTTTGTTAGATGACACGTCCATTATTCAATTCTCAATACAAAATGATGCAAATAACTTTGGCTCAGTTTGATGCTTGATGAGGTATCACACTCATGCTGGTAGTTCAACCATATAATGCAATCTTGTTATCTCAAAGCATCAACTTGATGCACTTGGGCAAGAAGAGCAGTCATGTGATTCAAGGGAATTCTTGTCACACTCATTATTATCTGTGGTTTCTTCCAGTTTTCTTATCTTAATAAATTCAAGCCACCTCGCAGCAGAAGAGCTGAGCTTGTCACCACTTGATGCTCCGGCCAACAAATCAACAACTTCTACCTACATGTGGTATCACATCAGTGGTTGGTTGCATCTATGCAGAATCAATCAAGCAAAGAAGGAAATAATAGGAGGCCGCTGTCCTAAAAATACTCTATAGAAGGTGTGAAAGAGAGGAATTGAGTGAGTTTGGCCCAACTTGAACTAAAATCTTTGAAATCAGGATAACTCAAGGGTTTCACATTCAGGTTAATGCAAATAGACTAAAATCAAATTCCACTTCTCGAGTCATCACGGTTGAGCTTGTTCAAAATACTGAGATAATTCAAGACACCTCTCTGAAATACTACTCTAGAACAGATGCATTCCCAAAAATGACAGGTATTTATTTTCAAAAAAAAAATGACAGGTATTTACACCATTCATTAAAAAAAATGATAGAAATTTGGTTAATCAGTTAATCAGTCCTGGTTCCATTTTCATCAAAGAAAGACCACTAACCTTCATTGATGAAACCCCGTCCAATGAAGGAGCCCAAACACCATTCTCGGAAATCTTTGAATTTTCAAATTACAAACTTCAACCACAATACACAAGAGCAGGAATTATGGAAAATACTCTTCTGAAAGAACCTTGTATTCACTATAAGATAGCTGGTCATAGGGATTTTACATAGAAAGTCTAATATCCCGCAATTGTCGCAAGCCCGACAATTAGAGGGAATAGAATTTAACTTGAGTGAAGCTCAATGGTCACAAACCAAAGAGCTATAAAGGTGACCATGAAAAACTACATAGATGAAAATACTCTTCTGTATTCTTCGTAACTTCCTACGACAACAAGAAGGCCAAGACTTTTGAGGGTAATTCATCCCTACCTCAGATCAACACCATTGAATTTGACCACAAAATGAAGATCCATTGATGCTCTTCATAAAGCACCTCTGGCTTTCACTCCGACAGATCTTCTAGTAAGCAATATCAATCACTATAGCAAACTCACACCAGTGCAATATTTATAGCTGAAGAAAGAGTAATATTGATGCAGAGCCAGATCATCAATGCCCTCTGACTTCTACATTTAACAAGAGGTATAACAGCTAATGGTTCAAATCGAATAAAGTGGATCATGTGAATTGTGCTCCCATAAGTTTTAGGCCTTCTATCATAGTTAAGAGAAAGTGACTCCTACTGTGTCTCTAAGTAGTTGAGTGGTTCTTCATATACACACTTGATGGATTCAAATAACTAGTTGGATAAGAAAGGATCAGTGTTGATAACTTCTCCCAATAGAGTGAGATTGTTGAAAATGCATATGAGTAATTTTCTCATATTGATAGTTCAACAATAAAATATATGAAGTGTACTTTTTGTGGGAAAGAAGTATCTATATTAGTAATGTGACAGTTGATGATTAAAGTATCAATAATAGAGCACTTTAAATACATTGAATCAATTATATAAAATGATAGTGAAATAAATAGTAATATAATTAGCAAAATCTAAACAGGATAGATAAAGTAAAAAAATGCATGGGCGTGTAGTATAATAGAAAAATTAAACCTAAACTTAAAGGTAAATATTATAAAACAGTAGTAAAACCGACAATGATATATGATGCCAAATGCTGGCCTATAAAGAAAAAAACATACAAGTAGATGAGTGGATATACATAAAAAAATAAAATAAAAAATAAGTATATTCGCAAAAATTGGAATAGCATTAATTGAAGATAAACTCAGAGAAAGTCGGCTTAGATAGTTTGAACACATAAATCATAGGCTGATCGAATCCTCAATAACAAAAATTGGGTTATTAAACCATGCCAATGTAAAAAAAAAGGGAAAGACCAAAAAACATATGGTAAAAAACTATAAGGAATGATCTTATACACTTAGACCTAAATAAGGCTTTGTTAACTGATATAGTGCAATAAAAACAAATGATTCATGTAGCCGATCCCGCCTAGTGGGATATTGTGATATTCTGGAATTTGATTTGAAGTTAAAAGAAATTGAAATATAATTTGATTTGAGGTTTAAAAATTAAAGCTGATTTGGACTTAAAATGAAAGATTTTGGACTTAGAATAAATAATTTTAGAACTATTTAGAAGGATATAAAAGTTGGGGGATTAAATTGCAATTTTCCCTTAAAAAAAAATTTGGATAAGCTTCTCTGTCGGCTGCCAACTGCAGCAGCCAGCAGCCACCGCCAGCTAGCCCACCTTCCTTGTTTTTCCTCTCTGCCGTGTGGCAGTCAGGAAATAAAAAAAAA
This sequence comes from Apostasia shenzhenica, assembly GCA_002786265.1. Classification (NCBI taxonomy): domain Eukaryota; kingdom Viridiplantae; phylum Streptophyta; class Magnoliopsida; order Asparagales; family Orchidaceae; genus Apostasia; species Apostasia shenzhenica. The sequence continues at coordinate 29,519 of KZ451950.1, read as the reverse complement.
GGGAAAGGAAATTAAGGATCTTTGTTTGTTCTCTGTCTGTCGTGCCTCCCGCCAAACCAAAGAAGAGCAGCAACAGCTGTTGCTGCAGGAAAACAGAGAAGGAAGAAAAAGGAGAAATAAAGGAGAGATTCCAAGCTTTGTTTAAACGATAAATCGGTATGTAATTCTTTCCTTAAAATTGATGTTGATTTAATATTATGTGGTGAATATAATTTAATGTTACAAGAATATGAAAAATTGTGATATTGTTGAGAATGGATTAATTTGGTGAAATTTTGTAATAAATCCCCTGTTTGCTTTTTGTTGATAAACTGATCTATTAAGTGGATTTTGAATTACAAAGGAATTTTTAGTAAACGTATTTTTATGGGATGCATGATGTATGATATATGATGTGAAAACTAAGAAGAATTAGAAATAGATTGATTGAGAGTATATGAAATTAAATTAAAAAATTACCTTCAACTTCTTTTCCCTTATCCCGTGGTCCTTCTAGTGCCACACCTGCTATCAAAAATAGTAAGAGTCTGTTAATACATACACAGTAGATAAAATAATATCCAAAATAACAATAATCAATTCAACACTACATATAGATTGAATACATCTCATATATTTAGAATCAAACTAGGAATAAAATCAATCTCTACTACAATAATTTCATGTATGCAAAATACACTTTAAATATTATACTTTAATATTAATATCATAATCATTTTTACTAGAAACAATAACTCCATTATTTATATTTCTGGACCCCAAGTTTCTCAACCAATCACCTCAAATGCCTCAATCATTTTCTCATCAGCCCAAAAGGCCTCGGGCGCCGTTGTGCCTAATCATATAAATTAAGCTCGAGCTAGACATGTGTGATCGCTTGTGAGAAACCTGCCTTAATCATCATCATTGCCTTTAAATCATGAATGCAAATATCTTTTCTTTTTTTACTGGGTTAAATACCTTCTTGTAACAACTCATCACTTATTTATAACATTTATATTTCATATCATAAATCTTGACGGCATAATATCAAATGTAATATACATATTAATTATCATATTCTTCACGCACAACATACTCAGAATCAATATCACATTAAGAATTAAGCATAAAGATAACAAACAACATACATAAAATAGAAACACATTTCACATAGTTCCTGACTGACTGAAAAAATATCAATTACTTTCTTAAGTCCCATCAATTCATTTCTTCACTTGTCTTAGTAACATATAAGGATTAATCTTAATAATTTTCTCCACTTCACAATAAATGAAAAGATCACCTATCTGACCTCAATTGTGAGTTTTGCTTACTCCCCATTCTTCTATTCTCATACTTGTACTCTTTTTAAACCGTTGCAGACTCCTTTCTATATTAATATAAAGAATATAATTTTTCTTTTCTATTCAGCTCACATATGACAATAAATATAAATCTCCCTGCTTTTCACATACCTAATCATGAAATTGATTCTTATTCAAATCCAATCAAATATAATCTTTTTCTCTAATCAATCATCTGAATCCAAATTAAAATATAAATCATACTTAAATTGAGCCCCATTTACCAACCAGATTATCTACTTTAACCAATCAGCTGCTTATTTAATGATATAATCTTCAATTTAATTTCATATACTCCCAATCAATCTATTTCTAATTCTTCTTAGTTTTCACATCATACATCATACATCATACATCATACATCATACATCATACATCCCATAAAGACACGTCTACTAAAAATTTCTTTGTAATTTGAAACCCACTTAATAGATCAAAACATCAACAAAAAGCAAACAGGGGATTTATTACAAATTTCCACCAAATTAATCCATTCTCAACAATATCACAATTTTTCATATTCTTGAAACATTAAATTATATTCACCACATAATATTAAATCAAAATCAATTTTAGGGAAAAAATTACCTACCGATTTATCGTTTAAACAAAGCTTGGAATCTCTCCTTTATTTCTCTTTTTTCTTCCTTCTCTGTTTTCCTGCAGCAGTTGTTGCTGCTCTTCTTTGGTTTGGCGGAAGGCACGGCAAACAGAGAACAAACAGAGATCCTTAATTTCCTTTCCCTTTTTTTTATTTCCTTTGATTGCCACACGGCAGAGAGAAAAAACAAGGAAGGTAGGCTAGCTGGCGGTGGCTGCTGGCTGTTGCAGTTGGCAACCGGCAGCGAAGCTCATCCAAATTTTTATTAAGGGAAAATTGCAATTTAATCCCCCAACCTTTATATCCTTATAAATAAGTCTAAAATTATTTATTCTAGGTTCAAAATCTTTCATTTTAAGTCCAAATCAGCTTTAATTTTTAAACCTCAAATCAAATTATATTTCAATTTCTTTTAACTTCAAATCAAATTCTAGGATATCACAGATATATTAAATACTTAATTGTTATTGTTGTTGTTATATGGCCCTTCCATTGTTGATGACTAGGTGGATGCTATTGTTGTTAGGTATCTATGAAATTTGTCAGATGTGTAGTATTTTTTCTTAGTTCAATACCTTGTAACTTATGTTTTTAAGATGTGTTCTCTTCTTTCTTTTAACATGCAGTAAATAAACTTTGGCCGTGGGTTATCAGTGAATGAGAACAAAGCTAAGAAAGGTTTGCCTCAGCTGAAGGTAATAATCATTATTTGTACTTTTTTTCTCTTACGATTGCATCCCTTATCTGGCCTTAATCCTTGATCTCCTCTCCATAATAAACTTGTTATGGTGGAAGTGAGAAACGTCCTCGGCTCACGCTTTGAGCCATCACGCTGAAGAAACGTCCTTGGTCAGCTGAAGGGCCATCACGCTTGGAGGCGACGACGGGGGCGGGAAGTGTTCCAAGAAACGTCCTCGGCTCTTCAGCCGGCACGACAAAGAACAGGGGCTGTCTATGAACCACGCTTTGAGCCATGAAGTTCCACAGCAGTAAAAGGTGATGCAACGCCTCAGCATCCTGCATCACCATCACCATCACCATCACCACGCTCCCCAGAAGAAAACGAGGAACTGCTTCTGCTCATCTCTTCATCTTCCGTCGCCATTCCTCCATCTTCACTGAAATTACCAAATCAAATCCGCCTCTCCACCTTCGCTTGATGTGCATTTTCTCAGCCTTAAAAGCCGACCGAGGGATCCTCCATCTCCTCCAGCTCCCAGTTTTCGGCATTTTTTTAATTGGAGGGAAACAAGAATTCTGGCAGAGAAACGCGCTTTCTCCCACCCCAAACTCCCGCTTTTATAATAGAATAGATATGTTATATATAATTTCATTTCTAATATAACTTTAATTATTCAATAATTTCTCAAATAAATAAAATGTTAATTTCTACATAATTTATACAATTTGCAAGTAAAGATCTATGGCAAAATTGATGACTTGGAATAAAAAAGAAAGAATAGAGATAGAGAGAGAACAGAGAGAGGTAGGAGAGAAAGAGAGATGCGTCCGGCGGCGTGAATGAAAGGGCAGAGGGAGAACTTAATACACGTATACATATATATATATATAGTTATTTAATATGATATATTATAAATATAATATTAAAATAAATACAATTATATAATAATTCATAATTCAAAATTGAATTTCCTTCTTGTTAGCCATAACCTGTATGACTGGAGATCAATTCAAAATTTATCTTAATTAATAAATTATTATTTTTAATTATATTTATTTTAAGTATATTACATCTGTCTTCGTCAGTCTCTCAAATCCTACTGGCCCAGTCGTTTTCATCAAGGAGGAGGACAGGGTGCAGCATTGTGTCTCATATTTTAGTCATGTATTGATGGATCCTGAAATGTGGTGTCTGGTCTTGGATATGCTCATCTCATTCCTAATCATTGTTGTTTGGAAGCTGATACCTTACTTCTAGTCCCCTGTGGTTGACGTGGTGACAGACCAACCCTTTCGCTAGGTCTTACATAACCTAGAGGTTTCAGGAAAGCTCCTGCAATGGTCTATCGAATTGGGTGAGTTTGATATCAATTTCACTTTTTGTACCGCTATTAAGGCCCAGGCCCTCACCTATTTTATTGCTAACTCTCTACATCAAGAACCAACCCTTGGAGAATGCATGCAGATCCCATGGATTCTTGATGTGGAGCATCCTTAATTTCTATTTTGATAGCAGCACCACTAGCTCGGTGATAATTGCCATTATCGTCCTATTATTTTATTTTTTATTTTTTTATTGTCACATTTTATTTCTCGAACTATGGACTATATCTATTTTGAAAAGAAATTTTCTTTATTTTGAGAAGAGAAAATTATTCCATGTATTTTTGGATGCTTTGATGAGTGATGGGTACATGTACATGGGATTAATTGGGGTGAGAATTTGTATTTTGAGTTTGGAAAATTTTTGGGCTTTTAGTGAGCTATTGGGCCAAAAGTAGTCTTGGTCCATTGGATTTCTTTGGTCCCTACTTGATGATCAACAGGGTAATCTTGATTAAGGGTGGAGATGAAGGGGGTTATTGGTGGATGGATGGGGTTAAAAATGATCAACTATATATAGTATGCTTTTATCCTTAAAATGCTATGTCATGGCCCAAATTGGTCTTTGAATATATCAATATAGCATCAATAAAGATAATGACAAATTGATCTAAATAGGGTTAGAACATCCGGTTCATTAGATCCTTGAAGGTTGCGGACCATTCATTAGATTGAAGGGCATTACTAAATATTCATAATGCTCATATTTGACCCTACAAGTTGTATTTGGAATATCCTCTTTTTTCTTTTTTAGTTCGTAATACCCTGATGGAAGATCTATTTTGGAGAATTTTGACGCTCCTTGTAGTTGATCGAACAGATCATCGATTCAGGTTAAAGGGTATTTATTCTTAATTGTCACATGATTAATCTAAAGCACCCCTAGGGAGAAGTACTTGGATGAGTGTATCCCCTATCTAGTAAAACTTGAAGTTGAATTTTCAGTTCTTGCAACTCAGTGATCACCATTCGATAAGGGGCCTTGGAGATAGGCTCTGTCTTTAGTACAAAGTTGATTGCAAACCGCACCTCTTTATCTGATGGTAGACCTGACAATTCCTCCAAAAACACATCTAGATACCGTTCACCATTGATAATTTTTGCAACTTTATCGAGTCAACCTTAGCATTATCACAACTTCCACATATGTAACACATCATTTCATTAGTCGATGAGCTCGCATTGCTAAAATAAGTGGTACCTTCCTTCCTTGACCATAGTATACTATTTCTAAAGATCCTGGGGCCCGAACAATTTTCTTCACCTAACGATCAATGTTCACTTGGTATAAAGACATTCAGTTTAGTCCCAAAATTACATCAAATTCAATGAAGGTACGATAATCAACTTTGATTGGAAATTGTGATCTTTGATGTTAATCACCACATCGATGCTCCACTTTACTCGTATTGTTGCACCGATTGGTAATGCAACATAGAGTACATCATCCAGCTGGTGTAATCTCCACACCACGTTCACCTGAATCAAATAATGCAATCATAGGTAAAGCACATAAATGTATTGTACTTATGATGACATTAGGTGATTCTTGAGTCTTGTTTTGCATAAGTGCATAAACACAAGGGTGAGCTCCTTATTCTCTAGTAGTAGTTGTGGATCCACAGCTATGCCCAGATATCGCTGTAGCACCACCTCCTCTCCCACTAGAGGTAGATGACATTGGTGCAGGTATAGTAACTCTACTTACAGGTGTCACTTTCTTTGAGCAGTCTGTGGTGATATGGCCAACTTCGTCATAAACAAAGTAGCTTCTGCTTTCCAGTCTGCTCTCTAGACGACAAGTACCACGCAAAACTTTTCGCAGTGCTGGCATTTAGGCTTACTAGAGTTGCTATCAGAATCACTAGTCCTGCTACTACTAGATACAGACTTCTTTGATCCTGGACTTGAGATAGACTTGGAAGCCATGCCTTTATGCCTGCTAACTACTTTTCGAGCTTGAATTGTTAATTAATCCTGTCCTACCAGTGTAGTCATTTCTACCAACTCTGTATACACCTTTGTCAAAATAGGAATGGTGTTGCACGAATCGAATCTCTTAATCTTTTTTGGAATAGATAGTATTTTTCTAGTTCATCAGGTATCATTTGTGGCACGAACTAAGGTGGTGCAACAAACTTGGCTTTATACTTTGGTATTGTTATGTTTCATTGTGCCATCCAGCTCAGCTCTTCCCTCATTTTCTCTCGTGCAAAGATTGGAACATACTTGAGCCGAAAAACTTTGTGGAATTCTTCTCAAGTGATAGTTTCTATGACTCTACGATGATCTCTCCGCCAATCATCAGCTGCTCTATCGATCACTGTGGCACCTAAGGAAACCTTTCGGTTTGTAGGGCACCGAATGCCTTTAAAAACGTTTTTCATCATTCTAACTCACTTTTTAGAAATTATCAGGTTAGTAGTCCCCTTGAACTATTGCAGGTATATACATTGGAGAAGTTCCACTAATTGGTCCATGTGAGGATCCCCACATTAGATTGGAGTTGCTGGGTGTGGTGTTGGCACTGATGTTAGCGTTGGTGCCTACACTAATGCTTGTGCTACTTGCATTTGCATTAGTAAATTTCACAGCTGCTTTATGAGCGTAGTCAATAATTAAGTTAGCAGTTCATTAGTGTTAACAAGCTGAACTATTGTCCCGATTCGTGGTCTCCTAAGTCTTGGTGGTTGTTGTCTCTTAGAGTTAGTCCCTGAAGACTAACTAGTCTCCACCGTCCTTCTATAATAAAAACAAGTTAGCAAAATATAAATAACATATTGGCAGGTACTGTGTGTGTAGGTATATTCCCCATCTCACTCTATCCCAAACTCGCCACTGTAAGGCGGGGTTAATTAATGCTTTGATACCGCATTTGTCACTATCAAAACCAGCACTTGAACCCAATTGAACAGATCAAATAGTGATAAGGGCTTGGTACTGAGTGATGTGATAGAAAATCACTATATTAGCACAATTTAAACGTACAATAAAATAGATAAACAGAACTTTAAATAAATAATTAATCAATATATTGTTACATGATTATCAAATTCAACATATTTGACCACATCAGTAACAGTAGTTCAAGTTTAGCTTATACAACGCTTGAAAGTTCCCAAAAATTAATACATCATAGGTTTTCGGAAGTACAAAACGGTAATGATATAAATAAAGAAAGAACCACATCTAAAGCACTATTTACTCGCCTGTCGTTCTTTGCTCTTATTCTTTAGTATAGTAGTAGCTCCATATTTTATCCATTAAGTTATAATACTTAGCAATATTAAAAAGGCACCAAAAATTTGTATAACAGGTTCAGCAACTATATTACATAAGCATGGAGTTTTAAAAACAAAATAAGTTAAATGAGTGGATTTTCAATATTATTGGGTTAGCGGCGGCAAAGATGTCACCTGCTGCTGACAAGGGAAAAGTGCATGCATGCTCAATTCATAAAATAAAATTTCAGGGCGAGATGAAATAAACACATCATTTAACTTATAAAAAATATATACATATATATAGCTCAAATTACTAAGTTCTAAGTAAAAGTTGATGTTTATACAACCTTTTAGGAACTAGAACTTATTGTTTGCCATGCAAGTAAAATGGAACCTACCTATTGTTTGTCATGTAAGTAAAATGACTGAAAGGATTCTCATCTTTTTTTCTCCAAATGCTGGCCCAAGGATTTATCGTAGGTTTATCAGGGCCTTCAGCTCGATTATTGCTCTACTCACTGATTGTTTGAAGGGGAAAGAGTTTTAATGGATGGTAGCCGCTGATTGAGCCTTCTGATCAAGGCACGATTGATTGATGCCCCTATTTTGAGACTTCTCAACTTTGGGAAGGCCTTTAAGGTAGCATGTGATGCATTTGGCATTGGCATAGGAGGTGTTCTTATCCAGGAAGGACATCTTGTCTCCTACTTTAGCAAGAATTGAATCAGGCACGGAACAATATTCCATATATGATAAGCAGTTTTATGTTGTTAATACAAGCCCTCTACTATTTGGAGATGCTACCTCATTGCCGCAGAGTTTGTCCTATATTCAGACCACCGGGTATTAAAGTATCTGAACTCCTAGGAGAATCTCAGTGCTAGGCACGCAAATGGGTGGCCTTTTTACAAGAGTGTGGGTTTGTACTAAAGTATAAAGATGGTGTGGAGAACAAACCAAGTGATACCCTTAACTGGATGATTTAACATACCCATTGTACTAAAATTTGAACCTGTTATACAAATTTTTGGTGCCTTTTTAATATTGCTAAGTATTATAACTTAATGGATAAAATATGGAGCTACTCATAGTAGAAATCAACATTGCTTTTGAATCAAAAGTTTGGTTGTTCTTTTGAAATGAACTCGCATATTAAGATTTTGACAAATCATTGGCTATTTTGACTGATGAAGAATCCCATATTTATACAATTGTAAGTGAACAATTATGCTTTAATATCTTGATTTCTTTGTTGTTAATTGCTAGGCATGAAGGCGTTAGCAAAATTTTATAATCTTAATTAAGCACTTGCTATATCTTTCAACGTAGACTACAGCTTCTCTATTTTGTATTGTTGATTAACTCCGAGAAATAATTTGATTGTTGTTATTTACTTTGCTTTCACAAGATAAGCTTATTATATGTGTGATTAAATGCTAGTTAAAACATGTGTTATTAAGTTCCAACTTAACTAGATTTATATCATATTATATATCCTGGAAGTGTTAGCTCACAATGAGATTAGAAATGGTAGAGCTAAAGCTGGTAAAAGCTAAAACCTATAATGCAACAAAATTGTTCTAGCTTGTGTAACGATTATGGGTTCAAGCATTGGCAGTGTACGAACTGTGAAACTTGACTCGTTAACTGAATCAATGAAATTTATGATTTTCAAGAACGACAACATATATTAAATAAGGTTTTTATTGCATTTACATCCTTATCTTAACTCAAGCTTAAGGGATGATAATTCCCAACCTACTGCTGAGGGCTGCTTGTAACTAACTTGTCGCTGAAGGCTATGATTGATAGTAAAAAAAAAA
>KZ451950.1:0-12603 GCA_002786265.1 Apostasia shenzhenica | reverse complement strand
CGAATATATGCTGAGGGTTTAGCTGCTCTAATTTGACGTTGGTATGATGATAGTTTTTATAAGCTTCCGCTGTTAATTGATTGACCATTGACAGTTCACGGCACAGAGTTTATTATTTGGATTTCGGGTTGTGACATCGCAGGCCCTACCGAAATCATCGCCAGGTCTCTTGGCTCGTAGGGCTTGCAGATCATTAATGCAGCTTGCAGCTTGCCGCTTGCTCCTGTCACGCCCTCGCCCTGTCACGCCCTCGCCCTGTCACGCCACTCGCCCCTTGGAAAATTGTTGCGCCTGCTTATCTGGCTCCCTGTTTGCATGTTTTCAGGAAGAAAAACTATTGAGCATTATAAGAGATGAGGATGAAATAAATATTGCACTTCATTTACCTATATCAATTGGTAGCTTCGGCTGATGACTCTCGAGGAATCAAGCTAAATGGTGCAGAAAATGGATGGTGAAAATACATCGTGTTTGCTGAGAATTGAATTTCGGGATATGTTACTTGAGCCGGTTCCTTTGCATATAGGTTTGGCATGACTCATCCAGATTGGTAAAACTTTAGTAAAAAATCATCATTGTCTTCTTCCTTAATTTGTCTTTATCTAGCATAAAATTGACCAGTCTTGTTTCCTAGTACTATTTTGGTCATGATTTTGGTCCTCGCGCCAAACAGGACCTAAATGACTGGTTCTTCCTTCTCATATTAGTTCAGTAAAAAACCATATGAATCATTGTTTTATTTGCAATATTTCATACAAAAATTATATGTTTATTCTACATTTATATCATCACACTCCGAGTAAAGCATGGTTCTTTGAGATGAATAATTGCATGCAGGTCACCTTAAATAGTATTTTATCAAGTCTAACCAGCAAACACATAGGATTGAGTTCATACCAAAAAAGAGAGTCTTGACGGGCTTTCCGATTATAATTTAACAAAATCCATATTCCATAAAATATTGTAGCCTTTCTGCAATAAGGAAATCCCTACTCCACCATTTCATCAAGGAACATACAAAAATAATCAGTTGAACATAAACCGTTGGGCCCATATAATAGCTTAATTCATACTATGCATAAAAAACTTCAATTTTTCACGCTTCCATCAAAATTAAAAGAAAAACATATATCTTTATCAAAAAAATGGAAACAAATTTTTGCCTAAATAAACATTAGGCTACATGTTTAATTGATAATCCGTATAATCTCAAGTATCAATCTAGTTGATGAGAAGCTCAATACTTGGACTTTGAGGCTCTCGTGAACATACATTATATAATCCACCTCCATTCATTCCCCATTCCTTATTTTTCTATATATGATAGCAATTTATCAAAAATCTACATTGTCCACCAATGGCATCAAAGAATCAGCTTTAGATAGTGGAAGTTGTTACAAAATAATAGAAACAGTAAGGTTAACAGAAGAAGCACAAATATTTGCATGATATTATGGAGGATCAAAAAGGCTGCTGATTAAAATGACCTAAAAGCTAACCTTTATAAGCCTCAGAAGCTTGTTGCTCCCCAAAATACTTCTTGTACTGCCAAGAAATTCGCAAACCCTTTTCCAAGCACCGTAAACCAAGCACCATGAAATCAAACAATTCACTCCAATTTTAAAACTTGCATGAAAAAGAAAAGTTTCAAGGCTCACACCTGCTCCTGCCCGTCATGATCCGATCTTGGACCTCGCTATCGGTCCTCCTTGGAGGCGACGACGGGGGCGGGAAGTGTTCCAAGAAACGTCCTCGGCTCTTCAGCCGGCACGACAAAGAACAGGGGCTGTCTATGAACCACGCTTTGAGCCATGAAGTTCCACAGCAGTAAAAGGTGATGCAACGCCTCAGCATCCTGCATCACCATCACCATCACCATCACCACGCTCCCCAGAAGAAAACGAGGAACTGCTTCTGCTCATCTCTTCATCTTCCGTCGCCATTCCTCCATCTTCACTGAAATTACCAAATCAAATCCGCCTCTCCACCTTCGCTTGATGTGCATTTTCTCAGCCTTAAAAGCCGACCGAGGGATCCTCCATCTCCTCCAGCTCCCAGTTTTCGGCATTTTTTTAATTGGAGGGAAACAAGAATTCTGGCAGAGAAACGCGCTTTCTCCCACCCCAAACTCCCGCTTTTATAATAGAATAGATATGTTATATATAATTTCATTTCTAATATAACTTTAATTATTCAATAATTTCTCAAATAAATAAAATGTTAATTTCTACATAATTTATACAATTTGCAAGTAAAGATCTATGGCAAAATTGATGACTTGGAATAAAAAAGAAAGAATAGAGATAGAGAGAGAACAGAGAGAGGTAGGAGAGAAAGAGAGATGCGTCCGGCGGCGTGAATGAAAGGGCAGAGGGAGAACTTAATACACGTATACATATATATATATATAGTTATTTAATATGATATATTATAAATATAATATTAAAATAAATACAATTATATAATAATTCATAATTCAAAATTGAATTTCCTTCTTGTTAGCCATAACCTGTATGACTGGAGATCAATTCAAAATTTATCTTAATTAATAAATTATTATTTTTAATTATATTTATTTTAAGTATATTACATCTGTCTTCGTCAGTCTCTCAAATCCTACTGGCCCAGTCGTTTTCATCAAGGAGGAGGACAGGGTGCAGCATTGTGTCTCATATTTTAGTCATGTATTGATGGATCCTGAAATGTGGTGTCTGGTCTTGGATATGCTCATCTCATTCCTAATCATTGTTGTTTGGAAGCTGATACCTTACTTCTAGTCCCCTGTGGTTGACGTGGTGACAGACCAACCCTTTCGCTAGGTCTTACATAACCTAGAGGTTTCAGGAAAGCTCCTGCAATGGTCTATCGAATTGGGTGAGTTTGATATCAATTTCACTTTTTGTACCGCTATTAAGGCCCAGGCCCTCACCTATTTTATTGCTAACTCTCTACATCAAGAACCAACCCTTGGAGAATGCATGCAGATCCCATGGATTCTTGATGTGGAGCATCCTTAATTTCTATTTTGATAGCAGCACCACTAGCTCGGTGATAATTGCCATTATCGTCCTATTATTTTATTTTTTATTTTTTTATTGTCACATTTTATTTCTCGAACTATGGACTATATCTATTTTGAAAAGAAATTTTCTTTATTTTGAGAAGAGAAAATTATTCCATGTATTTTTGGATGCTTTGATGAGTGATGGGTACATGTACATGGGATTAATTGGGGTGAGAATTTGTATTTTGAGTTTGGAAAATTTTTGGGCTTTTAGTGAGCTATTGGGCCAAAAGTAGTCTTGGTCCATTGGATTTCTTTGGTCCCTACTTGATGATCAACAGGGTAATCTTGATTAAGGGTGGAGATGAAGGGGGTTATTGGTGGATGGATGGGGTTAAAAATGATCAACTATATATAGTATGCTTTTATCCTTAAAATGCTATGTCATGGCCCAAATTGGTCTTTGAATATATCAATATAGCATCAATAAAGATAATGACAAATTGATCTAAATAGGGTTAGAACATCCGGTTCATTAGATCCTTGAAGGTTGCGGACCATTCATTAGATTGAAGGGCATTACTAAATATTCATAATGCTCATATTTGACCCTACAAGTTGTATTTGGAATATCCTCTTTTTTCTTTTTTAGTTCGTAATACCCTGATGGAAGATCTATTTTGGAGAATTTTGACGCTCCTTGTAGTTGATCGAACAGATCATCGATTCAGGTTAAAGGGTATTTATTCTTAATTGTCACATGATTAATCTAAAGCACCCCTAGGGAGAAGTACTTGGATGAGTGTATCCCCTATCTAGTAAAACTTGAAGTTGAATTTTCAGTTCTTGCAACTCAGTGATCACCATTCGATAAGGGGCCTTGGAGATAGGCTCTGTCTTTAGTACAAAGTTGATTGCAAACCGCACCTCTTTATCTGATGGTAGACCTGACAATTCCTCCAAAAACACATCTAGATACCGTTCACCATTGATAATTTTTGCAACTTTATCGAGTCAACCTTAGCATTATCACAACTTCCACATATGTAACACATCATTTCATTAGTCGATGAGCTCGCATTGCTAAAATAAGTGGTACCTTCCTTCCTTGACCATAGTATACTATTTCTAAAGATCCTGGGGCCCGAACAATTTTCTTCACCTAACGATCAATGTTCACTTGGTATAAAGACATTCAGTTTAGTCCCAAAATTACATCAAATTCAATGAAGGTACGATAATCAACTTTGATTGGAAATTGTGATCTTTGATGTTAATCACCACATCGATGCTCCACTTTACTCGTATTGTTGCACCGATTGGTAATGCAACATAGAGTACATCATCCAGCTGGTGTAATCTCCACACCACGTTCACCTGAATCAAATAATGCAATCATAGGTAAAGCACATAAATGTATTGTACTTATGATGACATTAGGTGATTCTTGAGTCTTGTTTTGCATAAGTGCATAAACACAAGGGTGAGCTCCTTATTCTCTAGTAGTAGTTGTGGATCCACAGCTATGCCCAGATATCGCTGTAGCACCACCTCCTCTCCCACTAGAGGTAGATGACATTGGTGCAGGTATAGTAACTCTACTTACAGGTGTCACTTTCTTTGAGCAGTCTGTGGTGATATGGCCAACTTCGTCATAAACAAAGTAGCTTCTGCTTTCCAGTCTGCTCTCTAGACGACAAGTACCACGCAAAACTTTTCGCAGTGCTGGCATTTAGGCTTACTAGAGTTGCTATCAGAATCACTAGTCCTGCTACTACTAGATACAGACTTCTTTGATCCTGGACTTGAGATAGACTTGGAAGCCATGCCTTTATGCCTGCTAACTACTTTTCGAGCTTGAATTGTTAATTAATCCTGTCCTACCAGTGTAGTCATTTCTACCAACTCTGTATACACCTTTGTCAAAATAGGAATGGTGTTGCACGAATCGAATCTCTTAATCTTTTTTGGAATAGATAGTATTTTTCTAGTTCATCAGGTATCATTTGTGGCACGAACTAAGGTGGTGCAACAAACTTGGCTTTATACTTTGGTATTGTTATGTTTCATTGTGCCATCCAGCTCAGCTCTTCCCTCATTTTCTCTCGTGCAAAGATTGGAACATACTTGAGCCGAAAAACTTTGTGGAATTCTTCTCAAGTGATAGTTTCTATGACTCTACGATGATCTCTCCGCCAATCATCAGCTGCTCTATCGATCACTGTGGCACCTAAGGAAACCTTTCGGTTTGTAGGGCACCGAATGCCTTTAAAAACGTTTTTCATCATTCTAACTCACTTTTTAGAAATTATCAGGTTAGTAGTCCCCTTGAACTATTGCAGGTATATACATTGGAGAAGTTCCACTAATTGGTCCATGTGAGGATCCCCACATTAGATTGGAGTTGCTGGGTGTGGTGTTGGCACTGATGTTAGCGTTGGTGCCTACACTAATGCTTGTGCTACTTGCATTTGCATTAGTAAATTTCACAGCTGCTTTATGAGCGTAGTCAATAATTAAGTTAGCAGTTCATTAGTGTTAACAAGCTGAACTATTGTCCCGATTCGTGGTCTCCTAAGTCTTGGTGGTTGTTGTCTCTTAGAGTTAGTCCCTGAAGACTAACTAGTCTCCACCGTCCTTCTATAATAAAAACAAGTTAGCAAAATATAAATAACATATTGGCAGGTACTGTGTGTGTAGGTATATTCCCCATCTCACTCTATCCCAAACTCGCCACTGTAAGGCGGGGTTAATTAATGCTTTGATACCGCATTTGTCACTATCAAAACCAGCACTTGAACCCAATTGAACAGATCAAATAGTGATAAGGGCTTGGTACTGAGTGATGTGATAGAAAATCACTATATTAGCACAATTTAAACGTACAATAAAATAGATAAACAGAACTTTAAATAAATAATTAATCAATATATTGTTACATGATTATCAAATTCAACATATTTGACCACATCAGTAACAGTAGTTCAAGTTTAGCTTATACAACGCTTGAAAGTTCCCAAAAATTAATACATCATAGGTTTTCGGAAGTACAAAACGGTAATGATATAAATAAAGAAAGAACCACATCTAAAGCACTATTTACTCGCCTGTCGTTCTTTGCTCTTATTCTTTAGTATAGTAGTACTTGCCAAAATAGGCATTAGCCATTCGAACTTAGGCTAAGTTAACAGTAATACTAACAAGATAAATAAAAACAATTCAAGCAAGCATGCGATCTTAGTTTTGTCTCATTATAATACGTGTGAATGTGATCTTAAAATCACGAGTTAAGTCTTGTTTTGAGTATTAATAAATTTTACACAATAGAGCTTTAATTTCTTTGTTTATGCTGTAACTGTTTTTTTTTTACTATCAATCATAGCCTTCAGCGACAAGTTAGTTACAAGCAGCCCTCAGCAGTAGGTTGGGAATTATCATCCCTTAAGCTTGAGTTAAGATAAGGATGTAAATGCAATAAAAACCTTATTTAATATATGTTGTCGTTCTTGAAAATCATAAATTTCATTGATTCAGTTAACGAGTCAAGTTTCACAGTTCGTACACTGCCAATGCTTGAACCCATAATCGTTACACAAGCTAGAACAATTTTGTTGCATTATAGGTTTTAGCTTTTACCAGCTTTAGCTCTACCATTTCTAATCTCATTGTGAGCTAACACTTCCAGGATATATAATATGATATAAATCTAGTTAAGTTGGAACTTAATAACACATGTTTTAACTAGCATTTAATCACACATATAATAAGCTTATCTTGTGAAAGCAAAGTAAATAACAACAATCAAATTATTTCTCGGAGTTAATCAACAATACAAAATAGAGAAGCTGTAGTCTACGTTGAAAGATATAGCAAGTGCTTAATTAAGATTATAAAATTTTGCTAACGCCTTCATGCCTAGCAATTAACAACAAAGAAATCAAGATATTAAAGCATAATTGTTCACTTACAATTGTATAAATATGGGATTCTTCATCAGTCAAAATAGCCAATGATTTGTCAAAATCTTAATATGCGAGTTCATTTCAAAAGAACAACCAAACTTTTGATTCAAAAGCAATGTTGATTTCTACTATGAGTAGCTCCATATTTTATCCATTAAGTTATAATACTTAGCAATATTAAAAAGGCACCAAAAATTTGTATAACAGGTTCAAATTTTAGTACAATGGGTATGTTAAATCATCCAGTTAAGGGTATCACTTGGTTTGTTCTCCACACCATCTTTATACTTTAGTACAAACCCACACTCTTGTAAAAAGGCCACCCATTTGCGTGCCTAGCACTGAGATTCTCCTAGGAGTTCAGATACTTTAATACCCGGTGGTCTGAATATAGGACAAACTCTGCGGCAATGAGGTAGCATCTCCAAATAGTAGAGGGCTTGTATTAACAACATAAAACTGCTTATCATATATGGAATATTGTTCCGTGCCTGATTCAATTCTTGCTAAAGTAGGAGACAAGATGTCCTTCCTGGATAAGAACACCTCCTATGCCAATGCCAAATGCATCACATGCTACCTTAAAGGCCTTCCCAAAGTTGAGAAGTCTCAAAATAGGGGCATCAATCAATCGTGCCTTGATCAGAAGGCTCAATCAGCGGCTACCATCCATTAAAACTCTTTCCCCTTCAAACAATCAGTGAGTAGAGCAATAATCGAGCTGAAGGCCCTGATAAACCTACGATAAATCCTTGGGCCAGCATTTGGAGAAAAAAAGATGAGAATCCTTTCAGTCATTTTACTTACATGACAAACAATAGGTAGGTTCCATTTTACTTGCATGGCAAACAATAAGTTCTAGTTCCTAAAAGGTTGTATAAACATCAACTTTTACTTAGAACTTAGTAATTTGAGCTATATATATGTATATATTTTTTATAAGTTAAATGATGTGTTTATTTCATCTCGCCCTGAAATTTTATTTTATGAATTGAGCATGCATGCACTTTTCCCTTGTCAGCAGCAGGTGACATCTTTGCCGCCGCTAACCCAATAATATTGAAAATCCACTCATTTAACTTATTTTGTTTTTAAAACTCCATGCTTATGTAATATAGTTGCTGAACCTGTTATACAAATTTTTGGTGCCTTTTTAATATTGCTAAGTATTATAACTTAATGGATAAAATATGGAGCTACTACTATACTAAAGAATAAGAGCAAAGAACGACAGGCGAGTAAATAGTGCTTTAGATGTGGTTCTTTCTTTATTTATATCATTACCGTTTTGTACTTCCGAAAACCTATGATGTATTAATTTTTGGGAACTTTCAAGCGTTGTATAAGCTAAACTTGAACTACTGTTACTGATGTGGTCAAATATGTTGAATTTGATAATCATGTAACAATATATTGATTAATTATTTATTTAAAGTTCTGTTTATCTATTTTATTGTACGTTTAAATTGTGCTAATATAGTGATTTTCTATCACATCACTCAGTACCAAGCCCTTATCACTATTTGATCTGTTCAATTGGGTTCAAGTGCTGGTTTTGATAGTGACAAATGCGGTATCAAAGCATTAATTAACCCCGCCTTACAGTGGCGAGTTTGGGATAGAGTGAGATGGGGAATATACCTACACACACAGTACCTGCCAATATGTTATTTATATTTTGCTAACTTGTTTTTATTATAGAAGGACGGTGGAGACTAGTTAGTCTTCAGGGACTAACTCTAAGAGACAACAACCACCAAGACTTAGGAGACCACGAATCGGGACAATAGTTCAGCTTGTTAACACTAATGAACTGCTAACTTAATTATTGACTACGCTCATAAAGCAGCTGTGAAATTTACTAATGCAAATGCAAGTAGCACAAGCATTAGTGTAGGCACCAACGCTAACATCAGTGCCAACACCACACCCAGCAACTCCAATCTAATGTGGGGATCCTCACATGGACCAATTAGTGGAACTTCTCCAATGTATATACCTGCAATAGTTCAAGGGGACTACTAACCTGATAATTTCTAAAAAGTGAGTTAGAATGATGAAAAACGTTTTTAAAGGCATTCGGTGCCCTACAAACCGAAAGGTTTCCTTAGGTGCCACAGTGATCGATAGAGCAGCTGATGATTGGCGGAGAGATCATCGTAGAGTCATAGAAACTATCACTTGAGAAGAATTCCACAAAGTTTTTCGGCTCAAGTATGTTCCAATCTTTGCACGAGAGAAAATGAGGGAAGAGCTGAGCTGGATGGCACAATGAAACATAACAATACCAAAGTATAAAGCCAAGTTTGTTGCACCACCTTAGTTCGTGCCACAAATGATACCTGATGAACTAGAAAAATACTATCTATTCCAAAAAAGATTAAGAGATTCGATTCGTGCAACACCATTCCTATTTTGACAAAGGTGTATACAGAGTTGGTAGAAATGACTACACTGGTAGGACAGGATTAATTAACAATTCAAGCTCGAAAAGTAGTTAGCAGGCATAAAGGCATGGCTTCCAAGTCTATCTCAAGTCCAGGATCAAAGAAGTCTGTATCTAGTAGTAGCAGGACTAGTGATTCTGATAGCAACTCTAGTAAGCCTAAATGCCAGCACTGCGAAAAGTTTTGCGTGGTACTTGTCGTCTAGAGAGCAGACTGGAAAGCAGAAGCTACTTTGTTTATGACGAAGTTGGCCATATCACCACAGACTGCTCAAAGAAAGTGACACCTGTAAGTAGAGTTACTATACCTGCACCAATGTCATCTACCTCTAGTGGGAGAGGAGGTGGTGCTACAGCGATATCTGGGCATAGCTGTGGATCCACAACTACTACTAGAGAATAAGGAGCTCACCCTTGTGTTTATGCACTTATGCAAAACAAGACTCAAGAATCACCTAATGTCATCATAAGTACAATACATTTATGTGCTTTACCTATGATTGCATTATTTGATTCAGGTGAACGTGGTGTGGAGATTACACCAGCTGGATGATGTACTCTATGTTGCATTACCAATCGGTGCAACAATACGAGTAAAGTGGAGCATCGATGTGGTGATTAACATCAAAGATCACAATTTCCAATCAAAGTTGATTATCGTACCTTCATTGAATTTGATGTAATTTTGGGACTAAACTGAATGTCTTTATACCAAGTGAACATTGATCGTTAGGTGAAGAAAATTGTTCGGGCCCCAGGATCTTTAGAAATAGTATACTATGGTCAAGGAAGGAAGGTACCACTTATTTTAGCAATGCGAGCTCATCGACTAATGAAATGATGTGTTACATATGTGGAAGTTGTGATAATGCTAAGGTTGACTCGATAAAGTTGCAAAAATTATCAATGGTGAACGGTATCTAGATGTGTTTTTGGAGGAATTGTCAGGTCTACCATCAGATAAAGAGGTGCGGTTTGCAATCAACTTTGTACTAAAGACAGAGCCTATCTCCAAGGCCCCTTATCGAATGGTGATCACTGAGTTGCAAGAACTGAAAATTCAACTTCAAGTTTTACTAGATAGGGGATACACTCATCCAAGTACTTCTCCCTAGGGGTGCTTTAGATTAATCATGTGACAATTAAGAATAAATACCCTTTAACCTGAATCGATGATCTGTTCGATCAACTACAAGGAGCGTCAAAATTCTCCAAAATAGATCTTCCATCAGGGTATTACGAACTAAAAAAGAAAAAAGAGGATATTCCAAATACAACTTGTAGGGTCAAATATGAGCATTATGAATATTTAGTAATGCCCTTCAATCTAATGAATGGTCCGCAACCTTCAAGGATCTAATGAACCGGATGTTCTAACCCTATTTAGATCAATTTGTCATTATCTTTATTGATGCTATATTGATATATTCAAAGACCAATTTGGGCCATGACATAGCATTTTAAGGATAAAAGCATACTATATATAGTTGATCATTTTTAACCCCATCCATCCACCAATAACCCCCTTCATCTCCACCCTTAATCAAGATTACCCTGTTGATCATCAAGTAGGGACCAAAGAAATCCAATGGACCAAGACTACTTTTGGCCCAATAGCTCACTAAAAGCCCAAAAATTTTCCAAACTCAAAATACAAATTCTCACCCCAATTAATCCCATGTACATGTACCCATCACTCATCAAAGCATCCAAAAATACATGGAATAATTTTCTCTTCTCAAAATAAAGAAAATTTCTTTTCAAAATAGATATAGTCCATAGTTCGAGAAATAAAATGTGACAATAAAAAAATAAAAAATAAAATAATAGGACGATAATGGCAATTATCACCGAGCTAGTGGTGCTGCTATCAAAATAGAAATTAAGGATGCTCCACATCAAGAATCCATGGGATCTGCATGCATTCTCCAAGGGTTGGTTCTTGATGTAGAGAGTTAGCAATAAAATAGGTGAGGGCCTGGGCCTTAATAGCGGTACAAAAAGTGAAATTGATATCAAACTCACCCAATTCGATAGACCATTGCAGGAGCTTTCCTGAAACCTCTAGGTTATGTAAGACCTAGCGAAAGGGTTGGTCTGTCACCACGTCAACCACAGGGGACTAGAAGTAAGGTATCAGCTTCCAAACAACAATGATTAGGAATGAGATGAGCATATCCAAGACCAGACACCACATTTCAGGATCCATCAATACATGACTAAAATATGAGACACAATGCTGCACCCTGTCCTCCTCCTTGATGAAAACGACTGGGCCAGTAGGATTTGAGAGACTGACGAAGACAGATGTAATATACTTAAAATAAATATAATTAAAAATAATAATTTATTAATTAAGATAAATTTTGAATTGATCTCCAGTCATACAGGTTATGGCTAACAAGAAGGAAATTCAATTTTGAATTATGAATTATTATATAATTGTATTTATTTTAATATTATATTTATAATATATCATATTAAATAACTATATATATATATATGTATACGTGTATTAAGTTCTCCCTCTGCCCTTTCATTCACGCCGCCGGACGCATCTCTCTTTCTCTCCTACCTCTCTCTGTTCTCTCTCTATCTCTATTCTTTCTTTTTTATTCCAAGTCATCAATTTTGCCATAGATCTTTACTTGCAAATTGTATAAATTATGTAGAAATTAACATTTTATTTATTTGAGAAATTATTGAATAATTAAAGTTATATTAGAAATGAAATTATATATAACATATCTATTCTATTATAAAAGCGGGAGTTTGGGGTGGGAGAAAGCGCGTTTCTCTGCCAGAATTCTTGTTTCCCTCCAATTAAAAAAATGCCGAAAACTGGGAGCTGGAGGAGATGGAGGATCCCTCGGTCGGCTTTTAAGGCTGAGAAAATGCACATCAAGCGAAGGTGGAGAGGCGGATTTGATTTGGTAATTTCAGTGAAGATGGAGGAATGGCGACGGAAGATGAAGAGATGAGCAGAAGCAGTTCCTCGTTTTCTTCTGGGGAGCGTGGTGATGGTGATGGTGATGGTGATGCAGGATGCTGAGGCGTTGCATCACCTTTTACTGCTGTGGAACTTCATGGCTCAAAGCGTGGTTCATAGACAGCCCCTGTTCTTTGTCGTGCCGGCTGAAGAGCCGAGGACGTTTCTTGGAACACTTCCCGCCCCCGTCGTCGCCTCCAAG